>JASDQU010686504.1:39302-57375 GCA_032191745.1 Picea mariana
TCTTGACCACTCCAGACTTCACAAAAACCTTTATTATGGAATGTGATGCCTCGGGAAATGGAATTGGTGTTGTCCTAATGCAAGAAGGAAGGCCCTTGGCTTTTGAAAGTCAACCACTCAAGGGAAAGGACTTACACAAACCCATTTATGAGAAGGAAATGATGGAAATACTACTTGCATTGAAGAAATGGCATCCTTACCTAATAGGTAGGCACTTCAAGGTCAAAACAGATCATGATAGTATTAAATACTTCTTGGAACAAAGACTATCTTCAGAAGAACAACAAAAATGGGTAACCAAGATATTGAGTTATGATTTTGAAATCATCTATAAAAAGGGGAAGCAAAATGTTGTGGCAGATGCACTCTCAACAAAGGATGAAGATGTCGAGGCCTTTCTCTGTGCTATCTCGATCATCCAACCCGATTGGATAATAGAAGCAAGGGATGAATGGAAGAATGATGAAAAAGTGTGGACTCTTATTCAAAGGTTGCAACAGGATTCCAATGCATCAGATACATTTACATGGAAAAATGATTCACTATGGTACAAAGATCGCTTATGTTTATGTAAGAACTCCCAACTCAAACAAAAGGTACTATTGGAATTGCACACCTCTCTAGTAGGAGGGCACTCAGGATTTTTGAAAACCTACCATAGAGTCAAGACAGCTTTTTTTGGGGATGGCCTTAAAACTGATGTTCAAAGGTTTATGGAAGAATGTTTGGTTTGCCAACAAAATAAGGTGGAAAANTCTCTAGTAGGAGGGCACTCAGGATTTTTGAAAACCTACCATAGAGTCAAGACGGCTTTTTTTGGGGATGGCCTTAAAACTGATGTTCAAAGGTTTATGGAATAATGTTTGGTTTTCCAACAAAATAAGGTGGAAAACAATTAAGACCCCAGGTATTTTACAACCATTATCCATCCCAAGTCAGCGCTGGGAGGAGGTTTCCATGGATTTCATCACAGGGTTACCAAAGTCTGAAGGAAAGAGTGTCATCATGGTGATTGTTGATAGACTGACCAAGTACTCACACTTTTTTGCACTCTCTCATCCCTTCAAAGCTAGTACAGTTGTCACCGCATTCATGGAGACAGTTCAAAAGCTACATGGCAGCCCAAAGATTAGTGTAAGTGACAGAGATCCCATCTTCACTGGACATTTTTGGAAAGAATTATTTTCTTGTTTGGGTACTCAATTGGCTCATAGCTCATCCTATCATCCTCATTCTGATGGAAAAATCGAGATAGTGAACAAATGTCTGGAAGGCTACCTTCGTTGCTTTGTCTCTAATAAACAAACACAATGGTTCAAATGGTTACCTTGGCAGAATGGTGGTATAACACTTCATTTCATACTGCAACAAAAATGACACCATTTATGGCACTTTATGGATACCACCCTCCTTCCATCACTTCTTCTCTAAAAGAAAAAACTAAGGTTCAAGCAGTGGAATATCAAATTGAGAATCAACAAAAAGTTCTCCAAATCTTAAAGGACAACCTAACCATGGCACAGAATCGCATGAAACAACAAGCAGATCAACATCGTAGTGAAATAAGTTTTGAAGTAGGGGATTGGGTGTTTTTAATACTACAACCATACAAACAGATGTCCCTCAAGCAAGCCAAGAAGGATAATAAATTATCACCAAATTACTATGGCCCTTATAAGGTGTTGCAAAAGATTGGTACTATGGCATACAAATTGGAGTTGTCTGCATCTTCATGAGTACACCCAATTTTCCATGTTTCATGCTTAAAGAAGGTTATAGGTGACAAGAACCCAGTTCAAACTATATTGCCAGAACTTGACGAGGAAGGAAAAATCATATTGGAGCCTAAAGCCATCATTGACAAAAGAATTTTCCAGGTGAGGAATAGATCCATTTTAGAGTATCTCATTAAATGGAGGAAACTACCAATTGAAGATTCCACTTAGGAAGATGAGTCTTTTATACAGAAGCATCCAGAGTTACTCAAGCGTTGCGGACAACACTTGTCTCAAGGGGAGGGGCATGTTAATCCCTATTATTGGCTCATTACCCCTTAATTGGGGCATATTATATTAGTAATGATAGTTTATTTATGTCGTCTTTAGGCCATTAGTTGTAATTATACCTCCTAGTCTCCTATATATACCAAGGAGACATTTTCATTTTGAATCATCTTGTACTTGAACATTTAAGTGGGGTAAAAGGAGGTTGCCCCCTCAAAGAGGCTTATTATCTGAAATTATTTCTTTTTCAAGGAGTTGAGTACTTTTTCTGAGGTTTTTCTATGCTATATTGATATTTGGTTCACCAGAATCAGACAACAATAAATAATACAATGAAGGAGAGTATCGTTCAGGGGGTATACTTAACCTGGTAGATTTTCTAACAACACTTGCAGGTGTTTGAGGTACCTATTTCTCCTGTTGTTGTACATTTTGATTTTCTAGTTCCTTTGGAATTTATTTTTCAGTGATCTCATCAAGCACTGTGTATTCTTGTTTTTCCTTTTCCTGTTTCTTTCCCTACAACTGATCTTTGTACATGACCTTCTCATTGAATATGACATCTCTACTCCTAATGATTTTGTTATTTTCATAATCCCATAAGCGATAACCAAAATCATTAACACCGTATCCAATAAAGGTACACTTCTTGGATTTTTCCTCAAGCTTTGTTCTATTTTCTTTATCAATATGGACAAATGCTTCACAACCGAAAGTTTTCAAAAAGGAATAGTTTACCTTTTTTTCTATCCATGACCCCTCTGGAATTATACCATACAAAGATCTTGAAGGTCCTATGTTTATTAAGCAAACAACAGTATCTACAGCATCTGCCCAGAACTGTAAGGGCAAACCAGCATGCAATCTCATACTCCTTGCACACTCCATGATTGTCCTATCCATCCTTTCTAACACACCATTTTATTGTGGTGTTCTTGGAACTGTCTTCTCTCTACAAATCCCATGGTATGAACAGTAATCATCAAACTCCTTGTTGCAATATTCACCTCCATTATCTGATCTGNTTCTTAAAAGTATCAAAAACATCAGATTTTTGTCGAATGCAATAAACTCAAGTTTTTCTAGTTGCATCATCAATAAAAGTAACATAATAATGAGATCCACCAAGAGATGATACCTGAGTTGGTCCCCATACATCTGTATGCACAATATCTAACCTTTCATTCTTCTTTTCTTTTCCGACTCTGATAAATTTGACTCTCTTCTATTTTCCATAAACACAATGCTCACAGAAGTCCAAATCAATGGCAACAAATTTCTTTTGTGAAGTATCTGCATCCCCTTCTCACTCATGTGTCCAAGCCTATGATGCCACAGTGTTGTATCCACTCCTGTAGAAGCTAAATATATAGAAGAGTCAGTATTACCAGTACATAAATACAATGTACCTACCTTCTCTCCTTTTGCTATCACCAATGATCCTTTGATGACCTTCCACGTCTTATCTGTAAATATGGATATACAACCTTCACTTGCCAACTTTCCTGTTGAAATTAGATTTTTCCTTAAATCTAGAACATGTCTTACCTCTTTCAACAACCATTGGTTTCCATTGTGTTGCTTTATTTTTTCCTTTCCCATTCCAACAATTTTGCATGGTGAATCATCACCCAAATGAACCTGTCCAAAATCACCTTGAACATAATCTAGAAAATGTTTCCTATGGGGTGTGGCATGAAATGAAGCCCCTGAATCTACTACCCAAGACTCAGAAATATTATTTACAGGAAGAATCAAATCATCTTGTAACACATCACCTGTTACATTTTCTTCATGATTTCTCTCCTGTTGTCCATCTCTTTGTTTCTTTGGAGCTCTGCAGTATTTCTTCATATGTCCTTTCTTCCCACAATTCCAACACTCTATCTTTTCGAGTCTATATTTGGATCTTCCCTTCTTAGAATTCATGTGGTTCCCTGGGCCCTTTCCTCTATCCTTTTCTCTTCCCTTGTTCTCCATGTTCAACACATTACCTGATGTCTCACCTGTTCTTTTCCATCGCATTTCCTCACTAAGGATAACACCAACAACATCATCAAATTTTAAAGTATTTGAACTAGAGATAAAATTACTTACAGCTGTGACCAATCCATTCCAACTTTCTGGAAATGAGCACAAGATTACAAGAGCCCTGACCTCATTATCAAAGTCCACTTTTATAGAACTTAGTTGATTAGTAACCGTATTAAAATCATTTAAATGATCTACAACAGACCCACCTTCTGACATCTTCATATTAAATAATCTCTTGATTAGAAATACCTTATTGGATGCTGAGGGTTTTCATACAATTTATCCAATGCATCCATCAAAGCCTTCGTTGTCTTTTCTTTTGAAATATTGAAAGCCATCAACGTTGTTAGGCTCAGCTGTATCATTTCTAGAGCCTTTATGTCAAGAATCTTCCATTCTTCGTCCTTCATGGCCGTCAAATTATTTTCTACTCCACCCAATGGTAGGAATAGATCCTTCTGATATAAATAATCTTCCATCTGCATCTTCCATAACTAGTAGTTTTGGCCATTAAATTTCTCGACCCTAAACTTTCCATCTTCCGCCATTGCTCCCACTCGAATCAGGAACCCTCTTTTCCTACGAGTTACCTTTTGCTCTGATACCAGTTGTTATAAAAATAGGACCGTAGAGAAATAAAATAAAACAAATGCAGAAACAAAACACAGAAGATACACAATACAATAGAGACACAGATTTATGTGGTTCACCCAGTGTGGGCTACGTCCACCAGAGAAATTGTCAGGTCCTTCCTTTATTATTATCCAGCAAATGAAGGGATACAACCTACAGCGAACCCGTTGTAACTTCCTCTTCTTTCTCTCACGGTCTCTTCTCTCAGAATACAATATTCCTGATAATACAAAGATGCAATCCATTTCCCTCACAAAAGAGGGTTGCCTTCTAGGGAAAAAAATCCTAACATAACTTCTACCATCAAATCTGCAACCTTATAATGAATGGTCCAGATTTACAATGAAATTACAATATACATTTACAAGGCAATTCTCCCTTCCCCTGCCGGGGGCCCACTTGCCCCCTGGACCCTGCAAAGGAGGTAACCCCCCTCTACACTCCCCCATGTGGAAGAGTGTACATACTTCTGGGGTGTAAAGTCTTCGCGGGATATAAACACGGCTGAAAACAAAGACCTTTGAATCAGGAAGATAATCAGGCTCCACAACCAACATGTTGGTCCCAAGGGATGTGGAGTTTGATGATCGCATGGGTTCATTTGGGCACACTAGGTCCATGAAGGGGCACACTAGGTCCATGAAGGGGCGCATTGGTTCATCTGGGTGCAATGGTTCACGAAGGGGTGCGACACACCCTAAGGATGTGACGGTTTGAGAAGGTGATGTTTGGAGTCCATATAAAAGAACAAAGGATCACAACCAAGAAGACACAACAAGGAGAGAAACATTAGAGTTGAGTTTCTTCGGTAGAATTGGATTAAGAGGGGCACATTCCCTCAAAAAGAAAAGTCGCTCCACAAGGGAGGACTTGTGTTGCCTTGAGGTGATTATGTGGATAGATTTGGGGTGAACTTATTTGCGTTGAGTTTAGTGATGTCTTATCACAGGTCTGGTTGAGTTATGCCATGAGGCATAACCACAAGTATGTGTGAAGTCTTGTGACAAAGAAGAGATAGTGAGTCTACGGTGAATGCACGTTTGGGGTGCTCTGCATGAGTTTCAAAAGTTGTTGAGACGAATGAGTCTTGGGGTGACAAATCTATATATGAGTGTCTTGGTGAGGTGAGGCAAGTCGTTCACCTCTTCCAAGTTGTAAATCGAGTTGGTAGTGCTCATATTGTAATTGTTTCACAATAATCAAACTTAGCCAAGTGTTAAGCACATTTTTTGTTGCTCGAACTATATTTGTGTGTCTGTTATTTGTTTCGCGAGTGTTCTCTTGGTTTCACATGTTAAGTATACAAGTGATTTGCACTAGAGTAGGAGTGTGACTCACCCGTAGCATAAAACTAAGTATGGGTATGCTCCAGGTGAAGAGGCATAGTCTAGATGAAGTATCCTAGGTGTTTCCAAGAAGCCAAGTGAGAATATTCACGGTGTCGCACGCTCTCAATAAGTGCATGATCGCAAGATTCGGGAAAGCATTATGTGGGGACGTGACAGATGGTATCAAAGAAAAATTTAAAGACAGTTTGGTGAGCTCTTCACCACTGTCACATTCATGACAGATGGTATTTGAGCCAATTTTGGTGAGAAAATTGGCTCTCTTCACCACTATCTCGGTGATAGATGGTATCAAATCTTGAAGAATGCTCTACTACTATGGTGGTGACAGTGGTGGTGAGGCGCATCACAAAGACTTTATATCAAACTTACGACAAAGGTTTCAGTTGACAGTGCAGTGGGAGGTTGATTTGGGTTCACATCTTGCATAGATCAAGAGCAGAGTTTGTGGTGAAACGAAACACTTGGAAAGGGTGGTTGATCATAGGATTTGTCACAGATTTGATCACAAATATAGTTTGGCCACAAACCTTGGTGAACAATTCGACAAGATGGGTTGTTTTGTCGCAGGTGGTTTAAGTACAGAATTGTGGACGTCTTGTGGACATATGCAAACCTAGGCCAAAGTTATTGAGGGTGAACCAAGCACTTGGATGTGTAGATGATTGCAGGATGGACCATAGAAGTGATCACAACAACAATCGTAGAAGTGATTGTAGGGGTTGATCGCAGAAGTGTTCACAGTAGTGACCGCATAAGTTATCACAGAGTTTAGTCACATAAGTGATTGCAGAAGTGGGGCATTTTTTTGTTGTGATAAGTTGAAGCACTTGGGTGAGTTGGAAAACTTGAGGCGACCTAGAGAAGCTTCGCAATAAGGCAGTCGGTTGGGAACATTTTCATCTTTGTGTCGTGCATCGCCAAGAATAGAAATTGAATTTATCTAGGTTGTTGGATGAGTGAGTCGACTACAACATTCGGATGAGGTGACTCTTCACAAAATTTACACAAGTTATTTAATAGAAGTATGACATGAAAATCGGGTGGTGTGTTCATGGCGCCTTGAAGTGGAAGCAGTCAAGATGAGGAGATGGTAGGACATTATAAATGGGTTTGGTTGGTTGCATGGGAAGTTTGTGACTTAGATGTATTTTTGAAGTGGAAGGATGGACTCAACCTTGTATCGTAGGGAAGGTATTATGCAGGTTTGTGGAGTTGTGAATAGTGATTGATGGGAGTTCATGCAGAGAGTCAATGGCTTGGGAAAGTGGAGGTTCGAGACAATAGACTTGAACCATGGGTGCAACCAAGAATGTCATTGGAAAGAGGTATGGTTGGTTTTTAGTTCTTACATTTATTAAGTGTTGTGGTGAATTCTTTGAAGGGAATTCAAATGACTTGGTGATTCAAGCATAATCTGTTTCTGTGGTGAAAATCGACAGACTTTAGGGTGACTCAAGTGGTGTAGTTTTGAAGAAGTCATGTAGAAATTTGGATGTCTTGACTTGGGTGAATGTGCAGAGAGATTGGGGTGACCTACTTGGACGATTCATGTGGTATACTTAGGCAAATTTGGATGCAATTGTGGATGTAGCTTGAGGAATTTTTCTAACTCTTTGATGAGGTGCATTGGACATGTTGTTACAATGAAGTAGGTAGTGAGGTCTAGACATGCCGATTTTGAGAGGAAGGGATGGATGAGGTGTGTTGGTGCCTTAGCTAGATTCGTTGGGTCATGTGATGACTTGAAAGTCACAATGACATCACTAGATCTTGGATTCTTGTAGGAGGCAAGACAGCCCCATTTTAGGAGATGTATGGAGTTAGAAAACAATTCGACCAAGAATTGTTGGAAGCCAACCTAAATAGGTAGAATTCAAACCATGTGACTTGGGTTGTGTTTGCTCACCTTTGATATGGGACATTGGATGAGGCAGAGTGCACCTTTGTGACTTGCAGATTATTTTGTTATGACTCAGAGATCCGATGGGGTCATTGGTTGAGGTTGGCAAGAGTATTGGTTCAAATGTGTTAAGCCATGGAATTTATTTTTGGATGACTCATTCTACTTGGAGCACTTTGGACAGTTCATTGGTATGTTTGAGGAGAATGGGTTCATTCAACACACTCATCGCAAATGTTGAGTTGTGGAGAGGTGACTTGATGGAAGGAGGCAAGTTTGGGACTTGCCTTGGTTTGGAGGATTGTGCGAACATGAATATTGCAACATGAAGAAATTACTTGGACATGGGCGTTTCTCTTGCTTTGGGGAATCATGGTTGAGGGTGAAGCCTAACCATTCCAAGGCATAGAGAGGTAGAGACAATAGGATGGTCAAGTAATGAAGTAGTGGGGAAAAGGCAGTTTGGACGTGCATTTATTAGTGCATATGGAACGTTTCATATTCAAATATGGGGAGAATTCGACCAAGGAAGCTATACTTGTGGACTTTATCGCAAGAGTGAGTCACAAGGGCATAGTTGGTTGGATGTACAGAGATCATATGCACGGTGATTTCCCTTGACTCTTAGAAGAATTAAATGAGATGTGGAGTGTGTGTAAAATATTGGATAATTGTTCAATGAGGTGGTCAGTGGAGTCATGTTACCACGAATGACTTTGTTTTGGGGTGAATTCATAGTGAAATGAGGTGAGGGATGGCCTTTCCTTGGTTTGAGGTTGTTTTGTGGATGGACTGAATTGTGGAAGGAAGTGACCAAGCTTTAGGCATGTTCTGTGTTCTCAAGGAATGAATGTGATAGTTCAACCCTTAGAGAGTTAATGCATGACAGCATGACTAAGAGGTCGAGGTATGAATGCGCCAGTAGGTTTGAAATGCAACACTTAGACATTATGCAGGATATCCTTGATGAAGATTGAACAATGGCAACAATGGCGAGGCAAGGGTGGAAACTTGTGTTAGTCTTTGAAGTTGGGTAGAGTGACAGTGATGCAAACAAAAAAGGATAAGTTCAGGCATGGAGAAGCACATTTCAAGAACTTGATGCAACGGTTGGAATAGCTACCCGACCAGTGAAATACTTGAGGCTAGCATTATGCAGAGACATGGTAGATTTGATTGAAGTATGGATGCAATAATAAGTTCATGGGAGTTCAAAACTTAGACATTTTTCATGAGGTTGTAGCAGCAGTTGAGGTAGTGGCAACAACAACAAAACAAAGAGTGATCATCGTAGCAAGACAGTGGCAGCTTGGACATTGCAGAAAGAGTTGGGGAGGAGACATCCTTCCATTGTAGTAGACAAATTTGTCGCACACAACTTTGGGAAGATGGAAATGTGGATGGTTGCATAATGTTGTGGATGATTGCAATGCGAGTTATAAACTTTGGGTTTCATTTTTGGCAGAATTTCGGGTTTCCAGCATAATTAGTTGCAATGGGGGCACGAGTTTGGGAAGAGACTTGGAGATTGCATATTTTGTGTATGTTTTTGGGGATGGAAATGACTTTAGGTGTGGGAGGATGTAATTTATTTGATTACAAGGGTGTGGGAACCCTCGTCCAAGTCCTCTAGGAGATGGAATTTGGGGTTGCTCTGACACCCAAGAGTCGCACTAGTTGGGAAAGTGGGAACCTTGGGCACAAAAACATGATAAGGGGATTGCCCAAGCATGAGGTGAAGGATGGGGAAGAAGTGACCAAGATAAAGGGTGAACCAAAGAAGTCGGGACGCATCAACATGAGGAGTGCACACAAGGTTGGGGTGCACTAATCCTAAGGGACATGAAGGTTGACGAGTGGATGGGTTCATTTTGGCACACCTAGTCCATGAAGGGGCAAGTTAGTTCATTTGGGTTCGATGGTTCATGAAGGGGAGTGACACACCCAAAGGACACGGCGGTTTAGGAAGGTGATGTTTGGAGTCCATATAAAAGAACAAGGGTGCACAACTAAGAAGACACAATAAGGAGAGTAAGATTAGAGTTGGGGTTTTGTGATAGACTTGGACAAAGAGGGGTGAGGTCCCTAAAGGAGCCAAGTGGTTGAGATGTCCCTTACAATTTTTTTTTGTATTTTCTTCTAGTTTAGTGGTGTAGACATATTATCAAACAGATTGCATACAAGCATCTACGAGTAGTTTATATGTGATTCCAAACTCTATAGTGATTTTAAAATGAAACTCCAATACATATAAACTCAATGATATTTATTGCAACAATTATATATGTCAAATAAGGTACAATAGAAATATTAGCAAATACTACAACACAAATATGAGGAACTTGATACAATTTAATGTAGGATGTCCTTGCTATTTCTGAGAAAAATGTGTTGATAGATGGCTGCCAAATGTGTTCACCAGTTCAAAAAACAATACCCTCAAGATAATATGGCCTGGATGATACAATTTTCTATAGATTGTCTTTGTTATTCCTGAGAAGAATGTGTTGATAGATGGTTTCCAAATGTGTTCACCATTTCAACAAACAATACCCTCAAGATAATATGGCTTGGATGCAAGATAAAATGGCCTCATACAGTGTGAAAATCGACCCCTCCTTCAACAAGTAAGCAATCGCCTCCCTACAAAAAAACTCGACCTCCAATCAACCAAAGACTCGCCTAATAGTAAATAAATTTCCCCTCTCAACCATAGCTCGACCTACAAAGATAAAATTTACCTCCAACCTCAAGAAAACACATCACACACACCCAAAAGTACAACCACAACCCTACTTGCCCTCTTCAAGAAAAATCGACCCCTGTGAATGAAAAATTAGCTGCCAGAGATGAATTACTCAGCCGCACTGAAGCACATTGAAGAAATATGAATGATCCCTTCTCTATGATCAGCTAGGGTGGATAGTTTCACCACCAAACCCAATCCCAAACTCCACTAGGGTTTTTCAACCCAAGAGACAAAGCCACAAGAGCTCTCTCAATTTCATTTTTAGAAAAATTATAATTACATAATGAGAGAGGACACCCTCATTCTCCTTTTATATCTTTGTTTACCCTTTTCAGACCCTTTTACCCTTTTAATAAAGTGAAGTTAATTTCTAAACCTAAGTCACTTAAAACACCCTTTTAATTAATTACTCAATGTCACTTTTAAAAAAGTTACTTTTCCTCTCTGATGACATTAAATAATTAATTAATCCCCTTTTTCCACTGACTATATCCTACAAGAATCACTTAGGTTATTACGTCAATCTCCTATAGATATCATTTGGAAAGGGACATTACAGTCCTCCCTTCCCAAGATTGCTTGTCCTCAAGCAACTACAAGTTAGGATGTTGCAAGATCTGGTCTCCTTCCCACTTGGAATCCTCTGTTGGAAAGTCTCTCCACTTAATGAGGTATTCTCAGATCACCCATTATGAAATTTGCTCTCACGTATCTCCAAAACCTCCTTAGGAATCAGTATGATTTGTCCCCCCTCATCTAGTGAAAGTAACTCAATGTAAGTGGTAACCTTTGGTCCCCACTCCTTCTTGAGGCATGACATATGGAAAACATTGTGAATTTGGCTACCCTCGGGAAACTCTAGCTCATAAGCTACCTCTCCAACTCTCCAAGTCATCTTGTAGAGACCATAGAGGCACAGCCTCATCCTCTTAGCACCACCTCTCCTCAATGGAAATGATCCATGTAGCTGCACCCTCAAGATAGCCACATCTCCAATATCGAAAGTGTGCTCCACCCTATGCCTGTCTGCATATCTCCTTTGCTGATCATGGGTGGTTTGCAAGCTATCATGAGTGGTGTCGTAGCAATTCTCATCTAAATGTAACTACTCTATCCATGACATCACATAGCCATGAAAATACCTATCATCCTATTGGTTCACCGTCTCTCCTTAATCATCCTTCTGAGGGTAAAAACTAATATTGGGAGTCAAACCTGTGCCTGCAAATCTGAGCAGCTTCCACCAACATGCGCTATGAAACATGTTGTCCCAATCACTGGAAATTAATTTGGGCTACTCATGGACTCTAAACATCTCCCCACAAGATATATTTGTCACCCATGTTGCCCCATACTTTGAATAAATCACCGGGAAGTGCATGAACTATGATAATTAGTCAATCATTGCACGCATACTATCTGCTCCCTGCACCCTCGGTAAACCTTTGATGTACTCTATCAACATGTTGTCCCACTCTCACTCAGAAATGGGTAAGGACTACTTCAACCCTATTGGATTAGTGTGCCCCGACCTGCTCTGTTGACAAGTCATACACTCCCCTATATCTCCCAACACATCGTCTACAAAGCCCCTCCATGCGAACATCTTTTAGACCTACCCATAAGTGGTAAGTCCCAAACTAACATGTATGATGTGAAGCACCCTTTACTCATAGCACTGATCTACAAGGTGCTAATACAAGAATCCACCCAACTGCCTCTGATAAACCAGGCAATCATAAGCTACATAAAATCAATCAACTCCTTAGAAGACCACTCCTCCAAGCAACCAATCTTAAGCATCCCAAGAGTAAAATCTGGAAGGAGAAAAATATCCATCTCATCTTTATCGATTGCCAAGTTAACAAACATTGTGGTCCCATGGTCCCAAGCTAGTCTCCACGAGGAACAATCATGTTGACATTGCACCCCTCTCATCATAATCGTTTGATAACCATGCTTAGACTGTGATCTCCTCTCCTTGACCCCCAAGTTGAAATTCCTGAAAGGATTGAAATCACTATCCCAGATCATGTCTCACCAAATCATCTCAGTGAAGTCAAAGTATGCCAACCTGCAGATAGAATCGATATTGGGTATCGAGGGGGGAAATCTACCTTGCCATATAGAATAAATCTCAACAAATCCTCTCACAGCAAATCCACAATGATGCAGACAAATCACTAACACGACCCTATCGATCATCCTCATCATCTGAAGTAGTCTATCACTCTGGTGAATGTCAGGATCCCACCAGCAAATTCGAAGTCCACCACTCCCAATGCATGTTGAAACCTCTATGAACCGATCCAACAAAGTCCAGATCTCCTTCTGTGCACTCTACGGATTGATCACATGGTCCAAATGAAAGACCTTTGTCATGGCCACAATGCCCCTTGTCTCATCCAACTAGCTCCAGTGATCCTCTCCTGTCCTAATGTATACCATAAGGGCATCAAATAATGGAAATAGATGCCTCTTCCATTTCCTGTAATACTATAAAGTGACTAGTATGTTGGTCAACCCCAAGGGAATAATCAAGAACTCATAATTAAGCGAGGAAGCAGAATTGTGAGTATCTTTCTCCCTAGCCCTCATTTAATGATATCCCAGATGAATATTGATCATCGAGGGATATGATTCTCCCTAAGGCTCACCCATCCTGGGTAACCTTAACTCAATGGTATGCTTGAGGAATCTGTCGAGAGGTCTCCCTGGAGGAAACACCCTAAAACTCCTTTGTACACTACCAAGTGCCAATGAATACTCATGCATTTTGTTTCTTATCATTGAATCATCATATACCATCATGTATCTTGTAGGTGCCATTGTATCCATCACTCTACTAGTGTTGCCTAAACCTATGCCCCAAAGTGTGCCCATGTCTATCATGTACCTATCCACCCAGTGCATGGATGCATATACTTCTTTGKGGGCTGGTCCACAAGGAATGTGCTCAACTATCTACTTCATAGCTAAGCCTTTAACCTTTAGTGGGATCTCCAAAAGAAACAGCTCATGATCCCCACAATTCAAAATAGGAGCATAGTCAAAACCCTCTATGTCATACCTCTCCTCAAGTACTTGTAACTCTCAATGMTCCTCGTGTGAAATCGTCACAAGAGGCTCCTCCCTCAAATCATGGGTGCCACTCATGCCTTCATGTGTCACAACTGCCAAAGATTATGGATTCTTTTTTGTAAGTGATGAGGAGCATACCAAACTCAACTGGTAACAAAGCTCCTCAACCTCCCTTTCCTTGTCTTCAACGAACTCGAGATCAAGGTCCCTATCCATGAACAACTGCAAGTAATCTAATTTCATCTACTCTAGTGATTATTTTATTATGTGTAATTGAGCACTAGTGACTCCACCTACAACTCCTTTTTGTCTCTCCTCCATCTGGGTTTTCCAAATAACACCTTCAATGAACTTGTGAGCACCATCTACCCTTGTCAACACTTGTACAATTTGTTCCTTTGAGACCAATAACTGGTCCTTCAAGTCCTATACTATTGAAGGTCTGTCTTCATATTCATCATAGTGGCATGGGTTGTCCCACCATTTTTTTTTATGTTTTGTTGTCCATTGTAAGAACACTACCCTCATCAAACCCAATTAGATCATTAGATGATACCATGCAATCTCCAAAAGGTGGGGTAGCATCATGATCAAACACCACTTCATCAAGGAAACCCTCCTTTCCATAAGGCCTATCAAAGATGGTCTCTACGTTAACATTAAAGAGACTTGTGTCCCCATACCATCAACAACAATTGCTTCTTCTTCATCCCAAATCACAGTGCCATTAATTGGCTCCTCATCCCAAACCACACTATCACTCTACTAGAATACAATTGTATCAACGTTATCTTCTTCCTTGTCTTCATGAATCTCCTTTGTGGTCTTAGGTTATAAGGCCTCATGAGCGTCCATGTGCTCATTTGCAGGAGAAGAAACATATAAAGAGTCAACATTTTCCTTATTTTTAGAAGTATCGGAATCTTAAGAAACTAGTACCTTTTTCATTACCACCTTCACCTTCTTGTCCACTGATACTTGGGGTTCATACCACTTAGGATGTTTGATAGTGTAAAAATCCATGAATGAGATGGATGCATGAAATGCCTCACTAAGCATCATATATTCCCTCAAACAATATGTAAACTCCTCATCTTGATATTGATGTCTTTGATTTCTTATTCATTTCCCCTTTGAACCATGGGATCCATTGTTCCTTGCATTGTTTTGATTGTTTTCCATAGCCAAACTTGTATACCCTCATAGGCTGGGAGGATCACAAGCTCTGATACCACTGAGATGTCCCTTGCCAAAAAAAAAATTGGATTTTCTTCTAGTTTAGTGGTGTATATATATTATTAAACAATTTGCATACAAGCATCTAACAGTAGTTTATATGTGATTCCAAACTCTGTAGTGATTTTAAAATGAAACACCAATACATATAAACTCAATAATATTTATTGCAACAATTATTTATGTCAACTAAGGTACAATAGATATATCAACAAATAACACAACACAAATATGAGGAACCTGATACAATTTTTTGTAGGTTGTCTTTGATATTTTTAAGAAGAATGTGTTGATAGATGGATGCCAAATGTGTTCACCAGTTCAACAAATAATACCCTCAAGATAACATGGCCTGGATGATACATTTTTTTGTAGGTTGTCTTTGTTATTTCTGAGAAGAATGTGTTGATAGATGGATGCCAAATGCGTTCACTAGTTAAAAAAACAATACCCTCAAGATAATATAGCCTGGATGCAAGAGAAGACGACCTCATATAGTGTGAAAAATGATCCCTCCTCCAATAAATAGAGTTTTCCCATAAGAAAAATGACCCAGCTCCAAGAATGTGCCCTTTTCCAACAGAATTCAGCCATGCACCAAGGTATTTCAGCCCCAAAAGATATATAACTTTCCCAGCAAGTAAATGGTGTCCCTAACTTGTATAAATTTATCCCCAACAAGTGTAGACTCATCCCAACAAGTGAGTACAGCCTCCCTATTGCAAGAAATGGGCCTCTCTATCCATAAATTCACCCAACATTAGAAATCGGCCTCCAATCAACCAAAGACTCACCCAGCAGTAAGGAAATCACCCCACTCAACCTCATCTCAACCCACAAATAGAAACTTGGCCTCCAACCTCAAGAAAACACAACACACACACCCAAAAACGTAGCCACAACCCTACTCACCTTATTCAAGAAAAATCGACCCCTATGAATGAAAAATCAGCTACCAAAGATGAATTACTCAACCACACTGAACAAATATGAATGATCCCTTCTCTACGATCGGCTAGGATAGATAGTTTCACGACCGAACACAATCTGAAACTCCTCTAGGGTTTTTCGTCCCAAGAGCCAAAGCCACAAGAGCTCTCTCAATTTTGTTTTTAGAAAAATAACAATTGCATAATAAGGGAGGGCACCCTATTTCTCCTTTTATTTCCTCGTTGGCCCTTTTCAGACCCTTTTACCCTTTTATTAAAGTAAAATAACTTTATAAACTTAAGTCACTTAAAACACCCTTTTAATTAATTACTCAATGTCACTTTTAAAAAAAGTTACTTTTCCTCTCTGATTACATTAAATAATTAATTGATCCCCTTTTTCCACTGACTATAGCCTATGGAAATCACTTAGGCTATTACGTTAATCTCCTGGAGAGATCATTTGGAAAGGGACATTACAATGGTGCCACAAGGGAGGACTTGTACTGCCTTCAGGTGATTATGTGGAGATAGTTGGGGAAAACTTCTTTGGGATGAGTTTGGTGATGTCTTGTCGTAGGTTTGGTTGAGGTATGCTATGAGACAGAACTATGGGTCTATGTGGAGTCTTGTGATAAAGAAGAGACATTGATTCTATGGTGGATGCACGTTTGGGGTGCTCCAAAATAGTTGCAAAAGTTGTTGCAACAGATGAGACTTGGTGTGACGAATCTCTATATGAGTGTCTTGGTGATTAGGCGAGTCATACAACTCTACCAAGTTGTAAACCGAGCTAGTAGTGCTCATATTGTAATTGTTTTGAAATAATAAGACTTGGCCAGATGTTAGGAATGTTTTGTGCCACCCGCATTATATCTGTGTGTCTCTTGTTTGTTTCGCAAGTGTTCTCTTGGTTTTGCATGTTCATGGATGTATGCTTAAGTGTTAAGTTGTTAAAAAATTGTCTAAGTATACAAGTGAGTTGCGTTAGAGTAGGAGTGTGACTCGCTCGTAGCCTATATCGGAGTATGGGTATGCTCTAGGTGAAGAGGCATAGTCCGAACAAAGTATCCTTGGTGTTGCCAAGTAACCAAGTGAGAACCGTCGGGGTGCCGCATTCCCTCAATAGATACACGATCGCAAGATTCAGGCAGGCATTATGTGGGGATGTGACAATTCCCAAGATGGAAAATGTGACCCAAGTAAATTGAGTTTGAGCATATCCTTTTTTCTTTGCTTGCCCCTTTACTGATATTATATAAGTAAGTTGAGAAAGCAAAACCACTATGAATTTTAGTCCTCCTTGGAAATGGACAAATTTGTTGGAACTCTAATTGTAGCATAGATACCTAAAAAAGGTAATATATTAAGGTATTCCAGTAGAAAATGGAACCATTGGGATTTATGTCTTATGAGCATCTATCCGATGGAATTCAACCATGGTGATCGACAATCTAAGTTGCTATGCCATTTCAATCATGTCGATCACCCATATGTTGGATAACGTGGCAGTTATAGTGAGAAGTAAATATAGTTTATCCCAAAATGCAAAAAATGTTATCTTCATATGTCAGTAACAACGTCCTTCGATTACTTTATCTTCAAATTAATGATTATAATCATGTGGATTTCAATTTCAATAATCCATTGTAGCTCCCAACACATTCAAAACCATTTGTGCCAATATCTCACAGTGAATACATGTATGTAGGTTTCCACTCACATCTATTACACTATCTTTTAAAGTTTATTTAACTCGTGGATGCCACATTGGCAAATGACAATATGCCCCATATGTTTTTTAAATTGAAAGGAGTTTTCTTAACTTTGGGAAACATTGCGAGTTTTGTACACCAGTGGTAATTAGTATTTTTGTTGTCAAGTTAGCCTTATGTCCTTAACTTCAAAGCAAATCCTTCGTTCAATCAAGATTTGGGAACCTTGACATCTTGATATCCATCCCTACCCGAACTTGTTGAACTCCCAACCCAATAGAACACGACACAAATATAGATCCACCTCCCCTCCTACCAAGTAAGTATCCTTATTATCCGTTTGGGGAATGGGTTTATATGTGTTACTTTCTTATAGGTATGTGCATGGGAGCACTTCGCTAGGTGGAGACAACCTGGGGAAATAAGTCTCAACACGCAGGGACT
>JASDQU010686506.1:18930-32703 GCA_032191745.1 Picea mariana
ACATGCATGTTTTGCACCTTTTTAATTTTATGACTAACCTTGACCTTGAAAGTGTTGTTTATCGTCAAGTGGGTTAATTTCAACATCTACAAGACTTACGCTGGCATGAATTGCATCTTAGAGAAGAATTGGTCCTCCCAGCTCCTAAACAATGTTAAGCACTCCAAACTTTAGTTCATTATTTTCGCAGAATTATATTTATGATCCACTAACAGATGAGCTCAACTACAATGGATGAATTAAGAGCCTATATAACATAGATAACATTGGAACTAATGGAAATTAATTATGGAAAATAAACAACAAGAACAAGACCTAAACTTTCATTAAAATATGTCTTTGCTCGCAATTTTTGAGTGTTCGTCAAAGTGTATTTTTCATTCCCGAAGAAGGCCAACTGTAGGATTTATGCAATTACGATACCAATGCAACTAATGAAATCAAAATTTGAGGCCCAGAAGTGCCAAAACAATCGTCGAGGATTGTCTACCAAGTCAACCTTGTTAGTCGTGACACCGCTGGAATGTTTGAATGGCATGGTAATTTCTCTCACTGAAAGAGTCTCCCCATGCCCTGTGCATCACAAAAAATAAGTCCTCAATCAAATACCATATGAGCAAGATATGGACCTTCAAAGTCACACTAAGTTGCACTAACCCCTTGACATCATCATTAAACATTGTTCAATTCCCCGCAAATCTGCAACGTTCGGTTTCAAAATTGCTTAAAGAGAAATTATTTTAAATTTAATGATTTAAATTTCAATTTCAATTGTTAATTTTAAAATTAATTTAAATAAAGCATAACTTAAATTGCAATTAAATTTAAAAAGGTCAATTTTATAACATTGGTTAATAACATGGTAGAATGCAAGTCGTGGCTTGAAAAATAGGTATTGACATGTTTGAGGTGATGTTAAGTGTTAAACGAGAGGACCACCACCAACCACGAGCCCCCCCCTCCTTCAACGATAAAATTAACTCCACGAAAGTCTTATATCATGATAACCAAGACCTTATCCTCCTCTATATGTGTTGATGGCCATCAGTCGAACAATCCCTGCACATTTCCATACTTCATGTCATCAAGACCGATATGGAAATTTCGTGGGTCTAGCAGGTGCGGAAGGAGAGGGATCAAGGGTGTTCACACTTTGGTTTGGTGAAGTGGAAAGGGAGGGGGCGTGTAACGTCATTTGGTATGGTGAGTTGGAGAAAGATGGGGCACAACCCACGACCCCCCTTCTTAATTAAGCATGGTACATGGAAAGGGGAGGGAACATGGCCACAACCATCCCCTTATATTTTGACTATTAAACTTTTCTAATCAAATCTTCTTGTGGGCCTTTCTACGATGAAACCATTGCATAATGATTTGATCCAAATCCGCATGCAACACATCAATGATATGAAAATATGAACTAAGCTTCAATATTGCAATGATCACTTGTGAGTCCATACAATATGATGCAACTGGAGTTTCTTCAATGCTTTAAGACTTGCCTCAACCATCGACTCTCAGACGAAGGAGATCACCCATTCCTCATTGATACACCCAATACCAGAGCTAATAAATTCATCTTTTCTGACATACTGGCAACCATTTCTTGATCCTCCGCAATACACTGGAGCTTATATTTCTTCTAGCTCCAATACAGAAACATGACCCCGCAAAATTGTCTTTTGTATTTTGGCCATAACTTTTGACTCTAATACTTGTTTTGCACATCATTTATATCGTTGGAAAGGTCTTTCCGAGATATACAACTTCACAAATATATGATTTGAAATAATCCTCACCAATTTTTCACATTTTTTAGGATTCAGCTATAGCACATTATCAACAGCCCCAAAGAACACAGTACTTTAACCAAGAGCAGAGGAACCAGGAACCGAACTTAGGGAAGCATATATGAACTCTCACTTAGCTAATGTTTCATTTTTGTAGGTTCAAATGCGTGGTTTTGAAATTTTAATTCAACATTATTCTATGGTCACTCATTTATTATGTGTTGAATGGTGTCAGGTATGAAGGCTAAAGGAATGTCATACTCAACGATCCAGATAGGCAGCGTATGAGGGAAGAAAACCATGATGGAACAACTTCTACAAATCAAGGCAATCTACCAGTATGCAGCAATACCCTCGCAAAGGCGATCCACCACTGAAGATGATAGAGCAACAACAACAACATCAATTGACGCAGCAACATAGGAGCAATGAAAGGGAATCAGACCCAAATGGCCGAAGAAAAATTATGAATCCCATGGTCGTCGAATATCAAACTTGGAGGGAGAAGAGTTTCACATTGTCCAAACAAGTCATCATGGTGGGTGACGTGCACTATGGCCAAAACCTATGATGTCCCACCAACACTAAAAGACAAATTCGAAATGCACCTACATATAATGCATTAAATCATAAACATTTATGTTTTCCTTATTCCCTCATCATTTCGAAGAGGATAAGGAAAAAAGTTTATAAATGAAAGGTTATAGGGGAAGGCAGAAGGCTAAGAGTCAAGTTCAATTTCAATAAATAGGGGGAATTTTTCCGAAGAAGGGGCTTTTGGCTCTTTGAGCTTTCATGTACTATTATTGAAACTTTCAATGAGGAGAAGCCTATTTGGCCAAGCTATTTTTTGGATAAATTTGATTCTCGTGTTGGACATATTGTGGATTGTTCCTTTGTGTTTTGCTCAGCACTCAGGTTGTGTAAGAATGTACTTCATATTGTAGACTCTTCTCATGTATGTTTTTTGCAATGTTATTTCGGTTCTTTGGGGAATATTTGTCTAAATTTGTCGGCATAGGATTGTAAATGATTGTTCAAATGCTAGACTATTATGTGTTTGAAATTGTATATGTCATATTCTTGTTTATGTTCTATGTGAACTATTTCCCAGGCCATTGACAGGATCACATATGGTTCTATGTTTTCTTTCTGGTTACCTTTTTCGTCCAAACACATGCATTTTAGATCAATTGCATATCATTCTTTATATTAGAAACCTTCATTGATGGGTTGGGTCATAACCAGTAAACCCCAAACCAGAAATGGTTGTCAGTCCAAAATCTAGATGGGTTCCCTATTCCTAACGATGAGAGGTCTAATTGGGACTTCTTATTTGGGGTAACCCCTGCTATTGATAAAGGGAATTATTTCCACGTCAATAGAATTGGTGCTAGAAGGATGGTCATATGACAATCATGCCCATGTGGAGTCATTTCATTAAAGTTTTTTAACCAACCCATGGCTCCTCTCTATACATCTGTATGGGATAATTTGTTGATTCTTGTGAAACTCTCATGGGGAATCTTAGTCGAGACAATTATTCTCTTATCAAACTAAGAATTCGATGGTGAAGGGCATGTCTCTGCATTCACGCATCTCAATCATTTTAACAACACTCGACAAAATCTTAAGATTGTTCAGGACAACAATGAAATTTGTCGATTATTTGTCCTCACATTTGAAGGACATATTAAATCTTGGTTTATGACATTACTAGTGAAATCTATACATTGTCAGAAGTAATTCATGCAAGTATTTATTGTTTCTCATGTATATTATGTTTATGATTAACTCTTTAATGAACTTGAAGAAAATTGTAGGCTCAGAAGTGAATCTGTCGATGATTTATTTCAAAGAGTCATGTAGATTTATTGTAGATTTCCTGAAAGTGACAAACCCTCAGACCAAGAGATTCTTGATTGGTTTTCATATCTCATCTTTTTTCCTAAAAGGTATAATTTGAATGCTCAAATCATCTCTCATTCACAATATTCAGATCTACATGACGAATATTCAATCACCTCTTATCCCAAAGCAATACTTTCAAACCTACAGACCATTCAATCCTATCCTCAAACATTTGATACTCTGCAATCTGATTTCAAAGAACCATCTGAGGAAACCACTTCAATAGACGATGTTGAATCTATATTGAATAAAGAATCAATTCACCAAGTTGTTGTAGATTTGAATGATAATTTAGCATTCGGAAAAGTAACAACCATATCCTTCATGAAAAACCGTGATCTGGCGATGAATGACGGGGGTACATGATCTCTAATCAACACTCTATTACAACTATTGGGAAATATTTACCATAAATCTTAAACCCCTTAGACCTAGAGTGGGAACAATATAGTGTCTCCCCTTTAGATAATTGTGAGTATACTTTGGTCTGTAACAAATCTATCCTTGAGGAAATCCCATCATTTTCAGAATCCATAGATTCCTTTTCTCTGTATACATATTTGTTGGATAATGATCTCTCACATGAGCATTCACTAGCCTATCACTCAATAGGATCTTCACACTTTTTTTACAATGAAACTCTGAATGATAAACACAAACAAAAATATTTCCAAGATTTGATTGATCAAAGACTCATTATTAATAACAGACCATCCAAGATGCACAATGTTACAAGTCCTTCATAATTTGAATTTCTAGAACATGCTAAAACACAATTTGATCATGATAACCATGTTTTTTATGACTATTTTGTTGTTCCAGAATTGAATGTGAGCATCAATGTATCATCCAATGATCCTGCACAATCTGAAATTTCTGACCTTGATTCACAGGTGTTAATGACACAAAATATAAGGCATGTAGAACACAACGTTTTTTCATATCCCCATGAAGAAAACATATCAAATGAACAACCCATCACAACACAAGCCACATGAAACATTAAGTTGATCATTGTCACCAAGAAAAGTTGTCACCTAAATCTGCTCCAGAATCACATGTCAATCTTCAAGGGAAGATGCATTACTTGTCCTTGGATTCTATCTCAATAATTCAACACTCCTCACATGATTTTGATGATGTTATAGGAGAAGTCTTGGAGTCATATTTCTCTCAATGTTTTCCTCAAACGATCAGATATCAGTTCACCTCTTAACATGTGGTTATGTAAAATGTGGGCCAAAGGAGACTTGCATGGATAATGAGGCACGTTGATTTTGGTTGATGGTTATGTTAGGTTCTCATTATATTGCTTCAGCCCCCGAAATGAATGATACCACCCATATTGAGACTCTCCCACAAGGTACATTTCATGAAAATTTTATTTATGGGTCTCATTAGGTATGCTACTCATTTTCGAATTCCTTCCAAGAGTCCTATGCCAGTCATTGTAAAACAATTTATTGTATTGAAGCTTGGTTGGAAGGATCTTACATGTCCACATTTCCCATGAGTAATAACACTGCCAAATTTCACATGTTGGGTAGAGATTTACTTGATTCAATTCTTCCTATCTTTGATCTCTCACTACTCCAATTTCTGCTATTGACTTTTGATGAACATGTGGTCATAGGTTTGGAGTTTCTTGAATGGATACATTGACATTATGCTTTCACATAGCCCATTTTCAACTAGCGTGGGATAAAGTATAAATAGGAGTAGCATAGTCCTTTATTTCCTTGTATGCTTGCATAGTTTATATGCTTCCTTCCATTTTTGTTTTGATAGCATAGATTTTGGCTTATCGCGGTTTATGGAATAAAATCCACCAACTGTTATTAGTTTATTTTGCAGCTCAAGATGGCTTCCTTTAGTCTTAGTTTCTTTTTTGCATGAAAAAATTATTCTTTTCATCTGATGCCTTTCATTTTGTTCTTTAACTAAGCTTGAATTAGCTCGGTTTTCATTCATCTTCCTAAGGAAACCATGTGCACAATCCTTTGAAAATTTTAACTTAAAGATTCATCTACTTCAATAGAATTCACTCTAACATTGATAGTTGGACAGCTTACGATCTTGAGCTGCTAAAAAAGCATCTATTGTAGAATCATTTGCAGTTTAGGGAAGGTGGAAACTTGGGTGGAGGAATCCTTGATTGAAATAATTTCCACTAATTGGTTGGAGTTCCTTCAATGGTTGCACTAAAGCAATGTCTCTAAGTTTCTTGGAAAGGGATCATATCATGTCCATGGCCTTGTTTTTCATAATCTGCAATGGTTGTGCGAGCCTTATTGATCAATATTTTGATGGCTATGTCGCTATAGAAGCTTATGGACCAACTGATCAATGTTCCAGTATCACGGGTCCATTCTCTTAGTTCTCAAAATAAATTATGGTGAGCTAAAATTTGGTCACAAATCTTCTCAACATGTATGCTTTTATGTATCCCTTTTGTGATGATCTGATTCAAGAATATACAAGGTAGATCATCTATTTGTTCAGAATATATTCAAAATCTCATAGTGGATTGTGATCACCACACCGTAATCCTTTCATGATGGTGTATGTTGAGTATTATCACCAAGTGTTTGTTTCTCTATGAAGAGGTTATGCCTAAGACTTTCAATATATATATTCATTCTCTAATCTTAAAAGTTGTTTCCATATATGGGGAAAATAAATAGTGTATTTCATCTATAGCATGTACCTCTAGTTTCAATTTACCTTTGACTATTTTGAGTATCTTAGAAATATTGGGGGTTACAGAGCACACACACACACACAAACACTTTTATTTTTTCACCACAAGACCCCAAGTCTGAATTTTAAGGTCAAATACTTTGTCTAATCATCTTGGGTGACCGAAGAGATATTTTCTCCTTGGTCTTGTGAGTTCAAATTGATGAAATTCATTTGTTTATCATCATACATTTCCCATTATAAGGGTGAAACGTAGTATTTTTCAAATCATGAAACTTTCTTTAATGGCTTCGGTATCTTGAATTACAATGTTTTCATTCTTGTTGAAGTTTAAAAGTATATTGTGAAGCTCTATCAACTCATATTTAACCTTCTTGACTTGATTTCCCATTCTATTGCTCTATTATTTCAATAATTAGATGCAATATCTTGACTTGGATTGACTGAATGGTTTTTGTTGGTTTTATCTTGATACAATCTTATTCTGGTTTGCTCATGAATTTCACTAGTTTGGTTACCTTTACCCTGATATCATTGGGGATTTCACGTCATGATGTTTCTGTTGCTTTTAAAATTGAAATTTTAAATTATTGAATGCGTAGATACATCTAAGCCAAGTCATGAAACTCTCAACAAAGATTTGCAAGTCATTGGGCTACAAATTTTAGGGAAGGCTCATTGAGAATAATCTTTCAAAACTCAAACAAGAACACAAAACAAAAATCATACAATAGACTGCACATTCGCTTGCATAAGTACCAGCTATTGGTCTGCAATCCCATGCTCAAGGGAGTTCTAAGAAGAAAAGTGTTACGCACAACCTTACTCTTTCGTTTTCATTTAAATCTGAGGCATAAATGGTGATAATTACAACCAGAGTCATTTGTTGATCGAAAGGAAACTTTCACTCAATAGATGAATATTCAAGCTAAGTCAACTCCACCTCTCTACTAGGTTCTTGGAATCATAAACTGGTAAGATCCAAGATTTGATCTCATATGTTCAAATAGGGATGGTTCCTCACTTATTCAAAGCATTATATTTTTGGTTTATTATTTCATGCCAGCCCAGATACAAACTTTAGTTCTGGTTTATGTGTTGGGATCTCTACGAAAATGTTTTTCAAGAGGAAATTACCTTACTCAACATCGCTTTTGGTCATATTTTCTAACTGGTTAAACATTTATGATTGAAAATGGCTAATAAAGCAATCTGCATCATTTGTTAATAGTTTTAATTGGTGATATTTGTTTTTTGCATGTGTGTAGACTCCTCTCGTGGAAGTTTGTGCTCTCGTGAAGAGAAAGACATGGCTCAGGGAAGACAAATGGATTCAGAAAATTTGACATGATCATGAGACATGTCACCTGGGAACTTTATTCACGAACTTGCTTTTGGGATTCTCCCTTTAAATTCTCTGCACATGATTGTTTTAATCCTTTTCTAAGAATTTTGGGATAAAATCGACCTCATTTCTTGAAATGTTTGTCCATGCAGGTATGCATACCCAGATGTTACCATACGTCTGATTTGGATCTATGACGGGATAAGAATGTTACACTTCATAATGAGTTTTAGAGCTTGGCGAGATTCAAAGTATGCGCACAAAAAAAAAAATGAAACCTTGAGATATCACAAGGCTGGAGCAAAGTGTATGATGGGTAATAAATGAAATCTCTTTCCACCCCTTACTCCTTAAATCAAAAGGATGCAAAGATGAGCTGAGAGTTTTTAGGAAAAAAAAAAAACCATGACGAGAGATGTGATTCTCAATCAGCGCTAGCACCGAAGTCCATCTAAATGAAATCATACAAGATGATGGTCTTTCACATGGATTAACCTTTTCAAGAGGTTGTGAAACTACTTGTTGTGTTAGGATGCATGAACATTCTTAAAGTTGTTGGAAACACTGACATTCTGATATCTTTTTTAGTATACTCTCCCTTGTTCATTGCATATATTAATCACCATTTTTATTTTCCAGTTGTAGCAGGTTTTGGATTGAGTTTATACTCTAATTTTGGATACGATTGCTCTCTTTCATTCCTCTTCATCTTTTTCCATGAGGAAATTCATTATGTAGCTTTTGTTTGTCTTAAAATTCTTGATTATATTTGATGACATACAGATATCTCATCTTCGTTGTCTCATACAGGCAACACCTTTGCACTTGAAAAATGTCTAAATCAACTTGCATCTCTTTCCTAGATCATGAGTTGAACTAGAAGGTCATCTTGAAGATGAATCAAAACTATTTTTGTAATATTGTGACAACAATCAAGCCATGAATTAACGAAGTGGTTAATCAACGACCATTCTTGCATGTTGGTTGGTGAGCAAATCCTATGTAATCGGGAACCATCCACACACTAAGCAGTTGCTCGTGTGAAAGGTGAAGTGTTAAAGTATAAAGGATGGAAATCAAATGTGATAACCTTATCTAGCTAGGTGCAAAAAATATACAAAGTAAATCTCAGTAGTTGGCATTCATTCCTTATCAGGCTAAAAATCATTCCACCACTTTCCCCATCCACCAGATGCTAAGCATACACTAAATAAACTTGGAAGGAATGGGAAAGAAAGCTAGAATAGACTAGGGAACATGCAGATATCTTTGATGGGGCTATGGACGCTTGCTGACAGTGGAGAAAGTTCCGTGACATCATGGTGACTCCATCGGTGCTATGGACGCTCGCAAGCAATGGAGCAATTCCCGAGGGACAATATATATGCACCTAGTGAAAAAAAATTCATATCCCAAACCTATATCATCCCCATGATGGAGATACCGGCCTAAATCATCAACACAATTTAAGGAAATAAGTCTCACCATCATTCATCCTCTGATTACAACAGACAAACTCTATTAGTCGACATACAAGCATCACTAGTAAGCCCACCACAATTGAATCTTTCAGGTAATTGTTGCACATTTATTCCAGAATTCCTTATCTCAAAAGTAATTATATGACCCTCTACATTTTTTTCTCATAAGTTAGGGAAGACTAGAAGAGATTTTGGTTTCCTCGAGTGTGTCTCCATTTGTTGTGTCGGCACAACACTGTCTCTAATTAATTTTTTTACATGTTCTCTAACAAAAGAAATTATCCCCCTTTACTAAAATTTTCTACTAGAGAGCCTCCCAGACTCTCTTATGCCAATGGAAAAGGGAAAGTCTCTCTTCTCACTCTCCATGCTTTATTTTTTCAACGATTTTAAGGAAGACTTTGGCTCGTCAATACATACTATATCGACAAGTTCCCTCTTTCTTTGTTGATGCATAGTGTTCGATGAACATCTTATTTCCCTCCCCGATACAGGTTGTATCGGCAAACACCCATCTTGCCATCATTATCGATACATGGTGTATCGGTGAGGTTCATCTCATCTCCACCAATACATCATGTATCGAAAAGATTCCTTTCTTTCCCTCTGATGCACAATGTTTGTTGGAAAGATTCCCTCTTCTGTCGTCGATGTATTAGCAGAAAGATGTTGACCCCTCATTGACACTAAGTGTATCGACAGTGATATTCCTTCTCTTGCCGACATATACTATGTCAGAAATACATGCTTTCATCTTGAGGCCTCTCTTATTCTCCTCCAACTCAGATCCTTCTCATTTCACCCATTAGTCAAATTCCTATCATTTCCAATGATTAAGCATGTTATGCTTGAATAGATAATTGATGATTGATTTCCTACCTTTCTTAATCTGCATCATGTTGTAGTCGTGATTGAGTTTGTTTGTGTCACAAACAACTTTCATTACACATCATACCAGCATGCATGTTTTGTGCCTTTTTTATTTTATGACTAACCTTGACCTTGAAAGCGTGATTTATCGTCAGGTGGGTTAATTGCAGCATCTACAAGACTTATGTTGGATCTGAATTGTATTTTAGAGAAGAATTGGTCCTCCCATCTCCTAAACAATGTTAAGCGCTCCAAACATTAGGTGGTTGTTTTTATGGAATTATATTTTTGAGCCATTGACAAATGTTCTTAGCTACAATGGATGAATTAAGAGCATGTATAACACATATAACATAGAAACTGACGGAATTGAATTTCAGAAAAGAAACAGTAAGAACGAGACCTGAACTTTCATTAAAAAGTGACTTTACTCACAATTTTTGGGCATTCGTCAAAGAGGATTTTTCATCCCCCAAGCAAGCCACCGTTATGATTTACGCTATTATGATGCCAACACAACTATCAAAATTGAAATCTGAGGCTTAGACTTGCTAGAGCGATCGTTAAGTATTTCCTGCCAAGCTAGCCTCGTTATAACTGACACCACTGGGATGTTTGAATGGCATGGTAATTTATTTCGCTGAAAGACTCTCCCCATAACCTCTGCATCACAAAAAATGACTCCTCAATCAGATACCATATGAGTAAGATATGGACCTTCAAAGTCACGCCCAGTTGTGCTAACCCTTGACATCATCGTTAAGCGTTGTTCAATTCCACGACAATCTACAATGTTCGGTTTCAAAATTGATTAAAGGGAAATTATTTTGAATTTAATGATTTAAATCTAAATTTGATTTGTTAAGTTTAAAATTAATTTAAATAAAATATAGCTTAAATTGCAATTAAATTAAAAGGTGTTAATTAAATTTCAAAAAAGTTAATTTTATAACATTGGTTAATAACATCGTATAATGCAAGTCGTGGCTTGAAATATAGGTATTGACATGTTTGAGGTGATGTTAAGTGTTAAAGGGGAGGTCCACCACCACCCGCAAGCCCCCACTTCAACGATAAAAGAAATTCCATGCAAGGCTTGTATCACGATAACCAAAACCTTATCCAGCTCTATACGTATCGACAACCATGAGTTGAACAATCCCTACACACCGCCATACTTTGTGTCATCAAGGTCAATATTGTCAGGAAATGCAGGGCACTTCCACACTAATCCTATCAGAAGAATTTAATCAAGAAATCAAATGACACAAGCAATCACACAATGCACCGAGATTTTACCCTGGAAACCCTTAACTAGGAAAACCAACATTCCTTTGAGCGTTCTACTCTCTTGTTTTCTTATTCATTTAGAATAAAAGGTTACATGTCTAACCTTGGTCCACACCTAAGACAAAATCGACATCATACCCTCTTGCACATGCAAGAACAACCCTGTAGCCAATTCAGCTTACATATGCATGACCAACAATCTACACTTACACATGCATTAACCTGCAAAAGTGCATTCTAATATTACCTAACAACATCCTTCTTTACGGCCTTACAACACACCTCTTTATAGGATTTACAATAGAAAAAACCCTAAATATTGGTGCCCAAAAACGGTTAAAGATCCATCCATATCATTGTCTACAAATCCCGCAAATCCTAGGATTCTATTACTGTTGACTCCAAGTCAGTTTTACCAGTCGACCTCCATTCAGCCTCTAGTCAGTCATCTCACGCCCGCACTTTGACCTCTTTTCGATTGAATTGTCATCGATACCTTCGACTTCGACTTTACCCGGTCGACTCCCTCAACCTTTGAATTGTTGTCGATCTACCTCAACTTCAACCACCAGTCGATCTACCTCAACTTCAACCGCCAGTCAATTCACCTCGACTAGACTTTTACTGGAAATAATATAACAACCCAACATTCTCCCAATTGTTATATTCTTTGTTGAAAAAGGATATTTTTGAACTTTCATTCACAGAACCAGGGAAACAATTCCCATTGCCTCTCTGCACCAAGAGAAATTCACAGCACTCATAGACTTGGTCAACGAGAGTCTACTATGTTTGTTGATTAAGGTTGGTTGTCATTGATGTCAACCCTTAAAGAAAGCCCCATAGCAGAAAGTTTTGGGCAATGGACCCAAGATTGTTTGATGTAAATATGACTCATTATTGTTTTTTCATGGTTGATAAGAAGTAAATATGGATGAACTCCAAAGTGCTCCCCTTATGGTGAAAGCCCTCACGGGAAGACGCTTTGCGGAGTAAGAGAACCCATGCTTAATTGTGGAATAATGAGATGAAGGAAAGTGAATTTGTTAGGGAAAATATCCTAGATGGATAGTTCTTGTCATGCCATTTTCGTTGGTATGTAGAACGTCACATAACTCCTCACGGTTAGAGAGTTATGACCATGTGAAGTTGGAGAACCCAGGTTTGGGTAATGGACCCAAGTTTGTTTGATTGGTAACGGTATGATTTTTGCTATATTTGAAGATAATACTATTCTATATGGATAGTACATGTCATTCCATTTATGGTGGTATGTGGAATGTCACATAACTCCTCAGGGTTTGAGAGTTATGGCCTTATGAAGTTGGAGGACCCTCATATGTCATCTAGAAGCCCCAAAAGGTCAAAGTAGTCAAAGTGGTTTAAGAGATTTTAAAAGGTAAATAATAAAGTGAAGTGGTGAGTGTATTATAATTCAAAGTGAATATAAAATAAATTATTTCAATAATAAATTTAATGGAGAAATTAGAATTGGGTTAACCCTAAAATAAGGAAAGTGGGCCAAGTGACCTAGAAGATGTTTTTAAGGAAGCTACTTGGAGAGTATAAATAAGAGGCAAGGCTCTCTCATTTTAATTAAAATTGAGAATATTGAATGTCTATAGGTTTCTGAGGTAACCAATTATATCTAAGCTGAATTTCTGAGGGAAGGTGAAGAAAAGAAGGCTGAAATGCAAGGAAGGATAAATTATTTTGATGGTGCTTTCTAAGGTATGTTATTTACAGGTTATCTCACCATTTTCGCTATAGATTTTTTTCTATAATGATTCAGACCATGAAATATCTATTCCATTGAGAAAACACACCCAAGTATCTGTGGTAAAAAATTCATCTTGTGGGTCGTTGTATTTTTGGAGTTACACTCCGTGGAAAATAGGGTTTGTGTCTAGTCCTGAAACTAGTCAAAAATAGGTGTTTTGGGTAAAAACATCATAACTTCTTCATAACAGATCCAAATTCAGTGAGACCACATGTGTTAGTTAGGGTACAGTATTTATTATTCTTTTTAATAGTTTTAGTCAACGAATATTTCATGCGGGGCACGCTCTACAAGGTCTCTCTCTAGAATAAGCCAAAATTCAACAAGGTATGTATTTTTTGCTATAACTCCTTTTCTGAAAGGTTCCAAGCAGTGAAACCTAGAAGAATTGAATAGAACACACCGAAGAACATTTTGTATCAGTTTCATATGTTTATACATTACAGGTTCAAAGGTATGATTACTTCAAGTTAGGGTTGTTGACTAATCCAAAACTAGGCATGTGAGACTAAAGAAAAGTTTGATGAAAATGATAGTCTCTTGTTGTTAAAGTTAAGGAAGGTTTGTAGGAATGTGATCATATACACAAAGTCTATTACAAAGGTA
>JASDQU010686507.1:0-11077 GCA_032191745.1 Picea mariana
ATATATTTAACCTGGTACTTACCTAATTGTTTGAAATTACACATAATTACTATAGGAATGATATCATGTAATATATATAATTAAATAAATAAACAAAAGATATTATGCAAAAATTGAAACAAATGAAAATGTTACATTAAAACACTTAATGTAAAAAAATACCTGGAACAATCATTGTGAACATTATGTGCTCCCTCTTTATTGACAACCAAGGAGGAATGTTAATGTTGATAAAAAAAATAGGCCAGACTGAGTAAATATACCTAAGCTCTCCGAATGGATAAACACCGTTAGTTACCAATGAAAGCCTAACATTACGAGGTTCATCTATGAAATCTGCCCATTTTTCTTCAATTTCCCTAAATGCAGAACCATAGACAATAATTCGAAGAACACCATCTCCACTTCTGTTACGTGCATGGTAATCCATAAATTGTGCTATGCTTTCACACCTGAACAATCACTGCAAATGTTGAATTATGGGAATATGGCAAAGAACCTTTCGAGGCACCATTTTTGTTACTTGATCGGTTCGATATATACTGATAAGACAGTGTAGACATTATGTTTTCGAAGCATGTTGTCCATAATATATAATTTGGTCATTAGGACATGCATCTATGTTATAGCCTTAATTGCACCAGACATGCATACCTGGCATCAGGTCATCTTACTTGCTATGTTTGGTGCAATTTAAGGTTATAACATAGATGCATGTCCTAATGACCATATTATATTTTATGGACAACATGCTTCGAAAATAGAATGTCCGCAATGTCTTATCAGTAGATATCAAACCGATCAAGTAACAAAAAGGGTTCCTCGAAAGGTTCTTCATCATATTCCCATAATTCAATGTTTGCAGTGATTGTTCAGGTGTGAAAGCATAGCACAATTTATGGATTACCATGCACATAACAAAAGTGGAGATGGTGTTCTTCGAATGCCTGCCGATGGTTTTGCATTTAGGGAAATTGAGGAAAAATGGGAAGATTTCAAAGATGAACCTCGTAATGTTAGGCTTTCATTGGCAGCTGATGGTGTTAATCCATTCAGAGAGCTTAGGTCTCTTTACTCAGTGTGGCCTATTTTTGTTATCAACAATAACATTCCTCCTTGGATGTCAATAAAGAAGGAGCACATAATGTTGAAAATGATTGTTCCAGGTATTTGTTTACATTAATTTTTTTAATGTAACATTTTAATTTTAATGTAACTCCTCAATTTTGTGAGGCCTAGGAGGAAAAACATGAAGGTTGGCTAGTTCCCCTTTCCTTGAGAGGCCAGTCAAAAAATAGATATCCTCAGTTGTTGGAGTCAACGACTGTCCCTTGAGCATAGATGCCTCTGCTTCATGGTGCCAGTAATCTACCAAGGCGTTTGGCAGCTTGGGTTGTGCCCACATGAATGGACACTGGAAGAATTTCAACAAACCACATTGTGCTAATGCGGAGAGAGCAGCATGGTATTCTATGACCAAAGAATCAATGTCTTCATGCTCCCTTTATCTCCAATGAACGTACATCCTGCAAAATGTCAGTTTCAAAGGGGAGTTAACTCTTGATTTTTTTTTTTTCCATATGTTTAGGGGTTTACACGGGCTATATTGAGCACAGTCGCATATGCACACAGGCATGTTGTTTTCTGCCCATGGGCATACACGTGTTGTCCTTGGACAACCCCCATACATGCAGGGCCACACCCTTTTTAAGAGTACGTACTCCCCCAAACCACTAAAATGAACTAAAAGAGAAGTATTGAATTGCAAGAGGGTTTGTTTTATACTTACTTGGTCCAAGCAGAAGTTCGTTTCGTCCACTAAAGCTCCTAGAATCAACTCTTTCAGCAAAGGGGCATTTTTCACTTTTTGGTCAATTCTCAATTTACAATGGTGATAATGAGCTGCCAGCTTGTATTTATAGATTTTTTGGCCCCTTTTTGTCATTTTTTGGACCCTTTTGTTGTTTTTTTAGCTTAAAAATTGTTTAGCATGGTTCTTGAATTTCTTATGGGATGTTACGATATGCGTTACTTTTGGTATTGGGAAAATTTTTGAGAGTTGAGCCATTTTTAAAGGTCCTTTGGTAAAAAGTCATTTTTCCAACTTTTTGCATCTAAGTTAGGTTTCCACGTCCACTTTCTACATCTTGATGTCTTTTTCTCTTTTCCATAGGATTGACCCCACCGAGTTGCGACACAGAAACATCTTTGTTGCTTTAGAAGTGTCGTAATTTAGTGGTAGAGCCTTCCTTTACATGGATGCCCTAGTTAGATCCTCATTGCTTTTGACGTCCATGCTGTCATTAATGACTATAGGCTCGGGAGTCCTTATTAGTTTCTTCCTGATTACGAGTTTTGAGCCTTATTCGCAGGATTCATTATCACTCTTGACCTCACCCTCGGGATTCCCAAACAAAAACATGTCTTCTTTTAAGCCCTTTTCAGACCCTCTAAACATGAAAAGATTGTCGAGAGATCTTGTTTCCCTTCACGCTCACCAAAATAAAATTTGAAGGCATGTCTGTTCGACGATAGTTTACCCCTTTTTCGGTTTGGACGGTCAATTGTATGAACAAAGGTATACTCTATGAGATTCGGTTCGCTAGAAGAGTATTCTCAGGTATAAGTTTATCCCTTTTTCGGGCCCGAGGGACTAAATTTATGAAAAAGGAACCCCCACAGAGTCTATAGTTAAGATCTTTTCAGACTCCCTAAAAGTGAAAAGATCGCCGAGTGAGATTGTTTCTTCACACTCGTTAAATCGGTCCAAAAGAACATCCCTTACAGAGTCCATAGTTAAGCTCTTTTCAGACTCCTTAAACTTGAGTCGTCCCTTCTGCAGTTTGTCTCTTGTCCTCGTGCCCGGCCTCCCTGAAAGACCAATCAAGTCTTTGTTCAAAATCAATGAAGTTCTCTGCCTGATCACCGAGATCCTCTTGTCTGTTCCCAAGGAGCTGTCGAATACCTCTAGGTAGTGAAGTCGTACATTGATATTACACTCTTACCCGAGTTTTGAAGATCTTGAAGTTGTTGCCTGAGATCTGAAGGCTTCATTTCCCGCCATCAGACGTCATTATCATCTTGAAGATGAATACTATACATGTATATCTTTTTGATTTTGAGATGTAGATCCGTTGTGTATTGCTTGCGACTACACTTTATATAGTTATATGACATGGATCTGCAGTGTATTTGATTGGAAGCCATGGTTTTATTTTATCCCGAGCATGGGTGTATTATCCCTAAGGACGAACCCAATTGTAAATGTAAATGCAAATGTACTTAAGTTGGTGAGCTGTTTTGATATCATTTTTGTATGCATGTTTCATGGCATAGTGCGTGCATGTACTGCACAATAAAATGAGGAAGTTTTCACATTCCAAGATACCACGCACAACATCTTAAGTGCATGATATTGTGAGGCCAATGAGCCTTTGTGTTTATTCTATGTTTTATAGGCTCGTGAGCTAGTTTTTATAATCTATGATGCTTATGTTTTGATTAGGCCGAAGAGCCTAGATCTTAAAGGCCAATGCGCCTATTTTTGTACATGTTTCATAATTAATATAAAATACATCACTGCGCATAGACCGATCATGATAAAAGAGATGGGGGACTAAAATCTACTGGTTAGGGAAAGGGAGGGGCTAAGCTAGGGAGCTTAAGACAAAAAGGAATATTATATTAATATTTCTTAAATATAAAGTATGGATAATTATTTTATCCTAAGTTCTAAAGTTGGGCACAAGTGGGCCAAAGTAGCTCCCAACATGACAAGTGTCAAGTTGGGGACATGAATACATATTGTTGGGACTTAGTTCATTTCCTATCATCTTTTCCATCACTCTTCCCATCATTCCTGCCATCATTAGTCATCCAGTCAATCATCCATGAGAATGCACACACCCATTGAGCTATCTTTCGTACCTTCATGACTGTACGTGAACATATATCCATGGCCATTTGGTGAGGGTGTAGTTGGTTAGCTTGGGAGGTGGATTGAAGAAGCAGGTTGTCAGGCCCATGGGATATCGAAGAGGCAGGTTGTCAGGCCTGTGAGAAATTATCCAAGTGAGAGAATTGCGAGGAATTGATTTCCTGAAGGTGCTAAACTAAAGCTACAGTGCTCTGAGAATTCCTGTCTGGCCTGTTGTTGAAGACTGGAAAGGAAGTGGGGCAGCCGAAGAACTGTTGAGAAGAGAAGGGGCACACTTCCTGGGTGGGACAGGCATGTGGGGAATGAGGGACTGTAGGTTGTTAGTTTGAGTTGGCACCTGTGACGGAGTCTTTCCTGTTGTCTATGACCCTTTAGCTTGGTTAGGAATCCCTTTACCCGGTTGGAGTTTAGTCCTAGATCGTGGGTGACTCACTATTGAGAGTGATGAATAGTGTGGTCTAAGGTTGGGAGGTTCGTGGAAGGTCTACACGCAGTTGGTGACATTATTACCAAGATAGTGTTAATTGTGAGATAAATTTACATGCTACATTGTTATTTACATGCTTATTTTTATGGGTATCTCCTATATATGCTGCATGTGTATGTTTATTGTTATTTCAGTGTGAATCCCTGTATTTACATATGTATTTGTATGTTCACATTTTATATATAATGCTTTTGCAAGAGTTTTGTGTGTATGTATCTTAATTGCATGCCGTTCTAAAAAGTTATGTGCCATAGCTAAGTTGGATACTGGGTATGTTACAGTATGTTATGTAGAGAGAACAATAAGAGTTCTCTGGCATAGCGTGGTCTGACATGGATGGTCGGGGACATTACAAATTGGTATCATAGATTCAGTTTTCAACGCTAAGCCTGGATGGGCCGAACAAGTTGATTTGAAGCGAAATTTCACAGAGGATTTATTTTGAAGTGGCCAAATTTTGAGTTGTAGAGTGTCCAGCTACAATATGGTAAAAAAATTGGGAAAAAGCCCCAATTTCGGTTGGTAAATTCATAGGGAAATTGAGAAATTTGGCCATGTGGTGAGATATTCCAGATTTAATATCTGTTCTAGCAAATTCAGATCTAGAATGGGTCAAATTTGAAGTTACATTGAAGCCATGATAGATGGGGTGAGTTTAGTGGTTAAAATTCTCAATTCGTGAATTGATTTTGGGGAAAGTCGTTCCAGAAATGTCAACCTACAATGATTTGTTGTTGCAGAGGTTGAATTGGTGTTATCGGGGTGAAATTGAATGAATTTTGTGGTTGTAGAATGTCTATGGTAAATTGGGAAAACAGTTAAGAAAAAGCCCGAATTTCTACAGCGGAATTCACCAGGAATTGTTGCGCATAAAAATGAGTGTGTGTAGGAGGGAGCACTAAAAATACATGATGCGCAGTGAAAAGTTTGTGATAGGTAAAATTCGGCATTGCACGGAAAGATATTGGTGTGTTGGCGTGCGTGCTAAATTTTGGTTCCGCGCGGAAAAATGTTAGTGTGCAGGCGTGCACGCTAAATTTCGGTGTCGCGCAGAAAAATGTTGCTGTACATGACCACATGAAAAATGCATGCACCATGATATCCAACATGATCCCACTCTCACCACCAATCATATGCTACTAATAGTACATCATAGGATACATCAATAAAACTTCAATTATGTACCAGCCATGTACCCCATCATCCAATAGATGAGCATTTGATCAACATCAATCCATACTCATGGGTTAGTGCCATGCACCCAAGATTTATTTTATATCATAACCTTGCATGATCTAACCTAGAACCATGAAAACCTACAAAAAATAGAGTCAGAACCTGCAATAAACAATGTCATACCCTGCAACACAGATTTATACTATCTCATCAAGCTGCAGCTCATGTGCATTTCCTTTTTCCCAAGGATTTATCACATATACGTGGGTTGCTGCACAATAGAGTGCATATGTACGCGACCTATTCAAGGTCAGCTAACATATGTATGTGACTGTCATCACTGTCACCTGCGTATGCCTCAGTAGATGAATTACTTGAGCTTCCTTTCAGTCTTTCATCCTGTTTTGGCTGCTCTGTCTTCTTCACCCACTTTTGTAGATGACCCTTATCCTCATAACTTGAGCTCTAATTATCCATATTTTCAAAGATGTCTCCCTTTCTTAATTCATTCCTTCTTCTAGCCATGCTATGTGAAGTCATCATCATGAATATTCTTCTTGTGTTCCAACACTCTTGGGATTTGTGGACAAATCCACTACAACTGTAGCATCTCATGGATTTACAGTGTACATCAATGTGCCCTACTTGATCATATCTCCAACACTTTGTGGTGTTATAGAATCTTCCATTGTATCTCCTCTCATAAGATCTACATTCAAAAGATTTGTGACCATATCCATTACATGAATAACAATGCCCATGAAAAATACTTTCATACCTTTGCTTTGGTATCCCAAGAATAGCTTCTTGATGTCTTCCTTGCTTTGTTCTTTTAAAATTTTCTTTGCCTTGTGTAGATCATTGCTTTGCACTATTGTCTTCCTTCTTTGATGGAATTACCTCATGCTTCTTTGAGGTTCTTGCTTTAGCATGTGTATCTTCTCCTTTGTATCCAAGACTTGATTTATCACATGATGAACTTTGACTTTCCAATATCTCATCCAAGATTCATGAGCTATTCAAGAATTTGTTTGAATTTTCAACCTTCTTTCTAAGGACAACAATTTCAGCTTCTAACTTACAACATGACTCTTCCTTTTCATTTATTTGAATATTCAATAGTTCCTCTATTCTTTTGGCTTCTTCAATTTGGGTTTTGAGATGGACAATGGTTTCAAAACATTCTCTAATCTCATCATCTATATTCATATCTTCTTTTCCATTCTTTAGTCTTGTGATCTCTTCTTCCTTTTCTATCAATTTAGTCTTATTGCTCTCTTATTGTTGTTTGAGGATTCCCTTTAACTTCACGATGTGCCTTTGACTCCTCCTAAGAAACTTCTTAGTGTTATCCGAAAGATAGTTATAGTGCGTATAAAAATGATCACTTCTATATCTATATAAACCCTCTTCAACTTCCTTTTGAAGTTTTAATAGATTTTCTTCTATTCTTTTCATGGGATAATTACCATCAAACTTTACACAAACTGTTTCTATATATATTTCTTCACTTGTATAGAAAAATTCATCATCATCATCATTGCAATCACGTGATTTTGAGGGTTCTTTTCCTTCATTTGAAGTATCTTCACTATCTTCTGTTTTGCCATCATCAACACATAATTCTTTGACTTCATTTGAAGTGTCTTCAAGATATTCCTTTGTGCAATCATCACCTGATTCTTTGTCTTCACTTGAAATGTTTTCAAAATCACATTTAGAAATAATGCATTCAATAGTTTTTGATGATTCTTTACCTTTGATGATCTTGATGGAGTGGTCTTCAATTTATTCCTTCTCCTTCTTTCTTTGATATGTCTCCTCTAGCTTTAGTGATAGATCCTTGGCGGAAGTGCATTTTCCCATGCTCTCTTTGATAGGGCTTGAGAGTCCACTAAGAATGGTCTTGAGAGCTAATCCATCATTCTTCTTTCCTTCCCTTTGAGCTGCAAACTTTGACTTGTTCTTCAATGAAACTGATCCACCAATGGTTGCCTTCCAAATAGCTTCTCCCATTGTCTTCAAATGTAATCTCATCTCTATTCTCCAAGTAGAATAGTTTTCCTCATCAAGGATTGGAACTTCATCATCCATTTGTGTGTCTATGGATCTCCTTCAAGCTTGTTAAGGATTGTAGTGAAGGCCCGCTATGATACCAAATGTTGGACACACCTACCACACTTAGAGGGGGGATGAATGAGTGTGGAGCTCTTTTCCCCAAAACTTCCCTCTTCCACAAAACTCCTTAATTAACATTCAACATTTATTCATTACTCATTGTTTTCATTTATTCATTACTCTTCCTTTTCATTTATTTTAATCTTCAATAGTTCTTCTATTCTGTTGGTTTCTTCAATTTGGGTTTTGAGATGGACAATGGTTTCAAAACTTTTGCTAATCTCATCATCTATATTCACTTCTTCTTTTCCATTCTTTAGTCTTGTTATCTCTTCTTCCTTTTTCTATCAATTTAGTCTTATTTCTCTCTTCTTGTTCTTTGAGCATTCCCTTTAACTTCAATATGTGCCTTTGACTCCTCCTAAGAAACTTCTTAGTGTTATTCAAAATATAGTTATAGTGTGTATAAAAATGATCACTTCTATATCTATATAAACCCTCTTCAACTTCCTTTTGAATTTTTAATAGATTTTCTTCTATTCTTTTCATGGGGTAATTACCATCAAACTTTACACAAACTGTTTCTATATCTTCTTCTTCACTTCTAGAGAAAAATTCATCATCACCATCATTGCAATCAAGTTCTTTTGAGGGTTCTTTACCTTGATTTGAAGTATCTTCACTATCTTCCTTTTTGCCAACATCAACACATAATTCTTTGCCTTCATTTGAAATGTCTTCAAGATATTCCTTTGTGCCATTTCACTTGATTTTTTGTCTTCACTTGAAATGTTTTAAAAATCACATTTAGAAATAATGCATTTAAGATTTTTTGATGATTCTTTACCTTTGATGATCTTGATGGAGTGGTCTTCAATTTCTTCCTTCTCCTTCTTACTTTGATATGTCTTTTCTAGCTTTAGACATAGATCCTTGGCGGAAGTGCATTGTCCCATGCTCTCTTTGATAGGGTTTGAGAGTCCACTAAGAATGGTCTTGAGAGCCAATCCATCATTCTTCTTTCCTTCCCTTTGAGTTGCAAAATTTGACTTGTTCTTCAACGAAACTGATCAAGCAATTGCTGCCTTCCAAATAGCTGCTCCCATTGTGTTCATATGTAATCTCATCTCTATTCTCCAAGTATAATAGTTTTCCTCATCAAGGATTGGAACTTCATCATCCATTTGTGTGTCTATGGATCTCCTTCAATCTTGTTAAGGATTGTAGTGAAGGCCCGCTCTGATACCAAATGTTGGGCACACCTACCACACTTAGAGGGGGGGTGAATGAGTGTGGAACTATTTTTCCCAAAACTTCCCTCTTCTAAAAAACTCCTTAATTAACATTCAACATTTATTCATTACCCATTGTTGTCATTTATAACTAGTTAGATGTGAAAATATATCAACAACATATATCAACAATATATCATGAACAAGTCATCATCACAAGGAACACAAATGACACAAGATGTATGTTCAATTTTTCTTTTTATTATGGACAACAATCCAGGGGTTTATCAGCAACAACTGAATAGAGTACAAATCTACAAGAGAACAAGATCTATAATGCGAGACTCAGCTTACACCCTCAGCACCAACTGAGATGAGACAACAATCCTTAATAGATATCAATCTGTCAACATGTACACAACCTGTCAGTAGTGCAGCCTGCGTGTGCATGCGCTCTAGCTCACTACAACATGCGTATGTACATGTCCAATGCATACAATAGTCTGCATATACCTTCTGAGTTGTTTAGGTTTTATCCTTCAATATCAACTCAGATCATTTGCAACCGATATATCATTTTGTTCTATGTCTGACTGTCCATTCTGACCACCAGCCAGTCACAACATCTCCAAGCTCTCCAATAGCTTGCTCATGCTCCACAATAGATCAATATGAATTCTATCTCAAACATGTATAAACATATAGTATGCCATAGTGATCATGTCACCATTGAATCCAAAGAGTACTACTCACTCCATCAACCAAATCATCCAAATTGAACCATATCAGAGAAGTCATACCAATAATTCCCTAAGCATTTACAACATATCAAACAATGGTATCCATCAAGATCAGAATATAACCATACAATTGTCTCAGTGATAGATCTGAGCCCATAGAGTGAAGATCTGGAACCTGCCTCATCATCCAGGAGCTTGGCACTAGTTCAAACACAAGTCTTCATCACTCCATCCACTATACGCACCTTGTCCTCATACAGCCTGCGTATGCACGCTCCCTGGCCCATTACATCCCGCGTATACCTCAGAAACTAGGGTTTCTGAAGCTCCAATATTTTTTCCATCACGATCTCCAACATTGCTGAAACTTTGATGCATCCATGAGCTCCTCCTCTCACTTTCTTCCTCAAAATACATCTTATATCATGCTCAAGAGATCCACATCAAATATGCTCAAGAAAGAGCTGTCCATCAATACTCCAAAAGATATTCTCACAAGAATCTCTCAATTGATCCACAAAAAGGACTATCTGCAAGAGACCATAGCTATCTTATTTATACTTTCATCCTCTAGGTTACTTAACCCATTTTTAGGTCACTTAACCCATTTCTAGGTCACTTAACCTATTTTCCTTATTTTAGGCTTACTACTCTCATAAAATAGATAATTCTCCAATACTTTATCATTTAAATATTCCTTCTTGATTTTGTCACCTTACTTTATTATTTAAATAATTTTTCTTCTTTTAGGTCACTTTGACTTCTTTGACCATTTGGGGCTTCAAGCCAACACATGGGGGTCCTTCAACTTCGTAGCGCCATAAATCTCAAACTGTGAGGAGTTATGTGACATTCCACATACCAACGGAAATGGAATGACAAGCACTATCCATCTAGGATATTTTCACCAAAAACTTCATTGATCTTCATCTCATTATTCCACATACAAGCATGGGTCCTCCCAACCACAAGTCAACCACAAAGCGTCTTCACGTGAGGGTTTTCACCATAAGGGGACCACTTTGGTGTTCATCCATTTGTGTGCCTTATCAATCATGATAAGACTATAATGATTCATCTATGCATCAATACACCACTTCATTATATACATCAACTATGCATCATCTGTCAATGACAATTCATTGATCCATCTTCATCATATCAATGAGAACTCAATGATCCATCTTCATCCATTGGTTTCCACTTGACATCTATCAAAGAAAATACATATACTTTGTTATTCAATCATCAATAAATCTATCACTTGACATCAATCAATCAAACCATTGGCATCAATGAAAAAACCATGGGCATCAATAACAACATGATCCAACAATCTCCCCCTTTGGCATTGATGGCAATACCAACATTGATGTCAACAACAATT
>JASDQU010686508.1:25048-39690 GCA_032191745.1 Picea mariana
TCAGAGAGACTCTACTCTATCTATGACAAGGAAATGTTGGCAATCATGCATGGCTTAACCAAATTCAGGAAGTATCTGGTAGGTAGCATATTTGTGGTGAAGATTGATCACAACAGTCTCAAGTATTTCCTAGATTAGAAAGTACTCAATTAGAGACAATAGAAGTGGGTCTCGAAGATCCAAGCCTTTGACTTTGACATTGAGTATGTTAATGGAAAGAGGAATGTCATAGCAAATTCCTTGTTCAGGAGACTAGCAAGGTGTTCGATGATGGATATTTGCACAGACTAGAAAGCACATTTGGTGGTGGAATACTCCAAAAACAAATTTTCTCGTGAGGTGATGGATGGACGGGTGGTTGATGATAGATATCGGGTACTAGATGATGTCATTTTCTACAAGGACCACATCTACTTGGTTCCAGAATCTACTTTGAAAGGGAATATTCTGAAGGTGTGTCACGATTTGCCTGCAGCGGGGCATTAGGGGTACTTCAAGACCTGTTGAGCACTAAACACACCCTAAAAGCCTTATGAAATTTTATCACTTTTTGGTTACCACTTATTTTATTTTACAACCTAATTTGAGTTCACATGGGGGGATGGTTTGTTTTGTTTTGTTTTCATGACTCTTATCAATCAAGTCAGAGTGTTTGAACTTGTTACATGAAACCTTATGTCTAAAATAAATTGGCATCCTAACTAAGAATATGCAACTAACATTGCACCTAACACGCTTGTGTTTGGCATCGACGAAATTCAAGTAGGTAAAGTGGCCACACAATTACAATAGTCACCGATCGTCGATGTATCATCAGTTTTAGTAGAAGGCAGAGTTGGTTTGCGTAAGTTATTCACCATGAATATTCAGGAGACAACCGATCCCCATCAACATCGATAAAGTACAGAAGGATAGACATTAACAAAAATTATAAAGAAATCACCGATAACCGATGACCGATGCTCTTTATCGGGGTTGGGGAAAATCTAGAAGGGTTAAACAATCATTTTTGTCTGCGATAAACATATCACCGATCCCTGATACTCTTTTCACATCAGGACTTTTTCGAGAGAGTCAATCTGGGAACACTTGGGTAAGTTTATCGCAAATCGCCGATCCTTGATAATTTTTGACATCAGCAGGATCATATCGGGTTTTAGAACATGTAGCTTAAGGAAAGTCCCAATTCCAATTAAACACGAGTAAATGAAGATGTCGATCTTGAGTTCCACATGTCTTTATCATGTAAGGGTGTCATACGACCTAGTTTCATCCTAAGTCATATTAAGGTTCCATGTGTACTAGTCACACCTCCTAGTCATCTTTGCCACGTCAGCTTGATACGACAAGATCAATCAACGTCAGAGATTTGGCAAGAAGATATCAATGAAAGGTGTTCGAAGCATAATCCCGACCCCTGACTCACCAACTAGACTAGCGAAACGATGGGATGTTTTCAGCATAAGATACGATCGGATTTTGACATTTAATAGACCAGTCAATGTTTCATTCCACATTTGTTGCTACCTCATGTGCCAATTGAACAACAACAATTTGAAATTGTCAATAGGCCACGTTACAACCTACGCTCGCCTCGTCAACCCATGATCCAATTTAATTTCAAATGTCTTTGAAGATTTGGCGGAAGATTTAATAAAACTACACTCATAAATCGAATTGAATGGATGATGTGACAAGGTAAGTTCATCCATGTTTAAATATGTAGACCAGTTTTGAACAATTTCATTCTGTGCACAAGTTTGAATTCCAGAGCATCCGAAGAAGCAAAGCAAGCGCCTCGAGACTGTGTCGAACCTCATATTATCAAAACCAGGTTAAACAAGTTGCAAAGGTATGTGTTCAAGTTTGTTAATATGACGGTTGTGATTTATATATCCATCTATTTTCTTACAAGGTCTATAACTATGTTCTAGCTGCAGGTAAAATGCTACCAAAAAATCCAACCACCAGACATTCGCCGAGAGCACCCAAGCTAAAGGAAGATGAAACAAATGAAGGTTCTTCTCCTAGTACTGTGAGGCCGTTGGAGTACACTCCCAGGGTAGGTTCATTCATAAAAACCTCAAGAAAGAAAGCCTTTGTCCAACCTATGGTCTTCGGTGACACATAAGCAAGCAGAAGATCCAAAGTAATGCTCCCACAGTGGGGGGATCTTTTCAACAAAATCAGTCGGGAGGAGTCCCCAGAGTATATCCCACACAATGACCTGGATGTAAGGGCGCTCAATGGATATGTGTTCCCAAACATCCAATGATCATATTTTCACATGGTAGCCAATAGAACCCCAGTTTCCCTTGCATAAAAGTTTTGAAGTGGCTAATCGACCACACAGACGCATAGAAGTGCTTGATCAATGATGAGAATGGTGGGTGTGTCAGATTTTTTCTCCTGATAGAAGTACTACAAACTCAGAGACCCATAGGAGCAGATAAACATAGACTTCATTGTGAAGTTCTATGAATTTCACGACACCAGTCGGTTGATGGCCTCATGGTGGAAGGAGGACAAAAAGTTTACAAACCGAAGCAATGGGTGGTATGGCATAGTCAACCTGAGGGAGCCATACATCTATTTGATGGCTCTCATCTAGCGACTGTATGAAGAGAAGGACTACTCCAAGTTTTTGGAATCATGGATACCCTTGGCATACATAGTGGCGATCTCCAGAAGCAACTTTAACCGGGGAGTGATAATTTCCAAACAATTAGGAATTTGTGTACAACAGGATCAAACGTCAAAATAAGGGGAAGCACCCACTTTCCACATGGCCTCATACTTTCTCGATGTTATCTGCACAAGCAATGTCTTCATCGACATGAATTTAAGTTGGCATGTTTCGGAGCTCCCTGTTCACATTTATTTCAGCATACTCTAGGAGAATAGGTACAAAAAATCCTATGCACTCATCTGCGATGAATTTATCACTCGTATTCATTTTATTATATTTAAAAAGGAATGCCAAATATTATTCGCAGCACTGAAGAAAATGGTAGTGAAGGTAGTCCACTGGTATTTGGATGAATGCTTAACCTATATCAGGGTGTTCAAAGCCACCGAAGCACCACATCTACTCCCCACTCACGTCCCAGACTGGCTCATTGTAGGAGAAATTTGCTATCAGGCCTATTATCAACTGAGTTGCATTATATGAATTGAATATGAGCCACCAAATACTGAGCAGACATATGCTCAGAAGTAAGAGTTCACAAGTTAGCAGGTCTTTCAAAAGACCACTTTTTTTTCACATTTCCATCCCCTTGAGGGCATTGTAATAAATGACCTAAAAATGAAATATTATAAAAGGATATTGGCCACCTAATACCTAGGTACGATCATGTACTATAGAGTGTTTTTTTCACTTGTTAAGTATTTTTTTCCTACCTTAGTGGGCGATTAATAATTTCTAAGTTTTTTTCATTCAGAGACTGACTCCAAAGCTGGAGTATGTGTTGGTGGTTAGGCCTTGGCATGGTATAACCAATGTATATTGTCTAAATGTATATGAGTTCATTCTAGGTCATGTCTATTGAGTCATATGGAAGTTGCGGCTAGGTTTGATAGGTTTTTTTTAATGTTTTAGTGAAATAATAAAATTCTCGCAAAAATGGAATTTTTTAGTTGTAAGTCTATAAATTGTAAAAATATGGCATAAATCATTGTCATATGCCACATTTATGCTTGTTTTCCAATCAAAAGTACCATGTAAACCCCTATTTCTCTTCTCTCGAGGCAAAAAAGTGATTATTATCACTAAAAAATGATTTTTCTCGAAAAATACGGAAAAATGGGTCATTTAATTAATTCCCTATTTTTTAGGGAAACCGGGGAACATGTTGGAAACATGTTTTTTACTTGTCCCCATTCGACTAGAGGCTTGGGTGAGTTTAGTAAAGAGGGAGGCAACCTCAACTTGAGTGACATGGCGTGGAGGAGATCCCAATGAAGGGATTCGACCCCACTTGCATAGGTGGCGCACTTAGAAGGGATGGTGCAGATCCCAAGGTTACCACTCGCCCTCACCTCACGAGTTCACTCCCACTCACACTCACATCACTCCCACTCACCCTCACATCACTCCCTCATACCCCTACTTCACTAGAATCCATCTCATCTACACTCCACACATCTCCCACCTCAATTGTGCGCCACTCCCCTTAACCTATGCGCCTCTCCTTCATGACTTGCGCATATCCTTTGGAGTTTTCATGCACCTAGATATAAAGCAGAGTCGACCCCTCTCCATTGTTGAGTTGGAGTTTTGGGAAGACACTATCATTGTAATGCATCATTTTTTTTCTATTGAAGACTGAATAAAAGGCTTTGGAGATCTATGAAGGAGTGTTCCAATGTGTGAATGTTAAATGTTGATGGTGCTACACTCATGAGGTGATATATTTTAAGTTATTTTCATTTGCGATGTTAAGTTTGGCTTAAGAAGAATATTTTTATTCCATAGTGTTGAGTTTGTAAAGCTTGGTTGCATGTACAAATTCTACAATTCATTTATTTGAGAATCTTGTCCATTTTATAAAGGTTTTGGTTAACTAATATATTTTGTATGAGATCTCTTGTAGGTGTTTCCAAATTTTTAACAAGTTGATGCAGGTATTCTTGGATTCATCATATTTTGGCCTAGAGATGTGGATGGGTTTGGTTACACTTTCTGCAAGCTCCAAGATATAGAAGCAACATAGTTTCTCTTCACAACTTCTAAGACTCCATTGCCCAAGTCCTCTTTCTCAGCAAGTTGTATCTTCCTCTCTTACTCAAATTCTCTTTAAAAATTTGCTTCTTTGGGTTACTAGTTTGCATGCAAGAAGGTAGTTGATTTGTTAAAGATAAATCTGTCCAAATTCTTTTGCATGTAGCTATTGAGATCATATCTAAAGTTTATTTAAAAGAACATCATCTTTTACTTAGATCTAGTCTAAATTTTGCCTTATTTAGCCATTATTTCATAGTATATTTTGGACGCTAGTAATAGGCAGGTCTATGTGTTCTTTCAATTTATAACTCTGCAATTTAAAGTGATTTACTTGCTCATTTTAAATCATCCCAAAAGACCCTAAGGAGGCTATCTTTCTATCTCTCACTCCTTAGTTATTTTCCCTTGCTTTAGCCTATAATTACTTAGTCAAATTGTGTAATTTCTTGAGTTGACCAAATACATTTTCCAAAGTGTTTTTGGCCATCTTTTGAGATTAATAGCTTGTTGTTTTCACACATAAATAACAGGTACAAGAGGAGGCTCTGCCCATTTTTCGAATTTTAACCTCTTTCAGAACCCCTCGATGTTCTCAGGAGCTCTTTAGTTCATTTTTATTACTTAAAAAAGCATTGTAAGCCTTGATCTCTCATTATAAAGATCAAGTGCCTCCAAAAAGGAAAGTAGTTTAGAGTTGTAATAAATTTTGCGATCCACAAATCTCATCTCTCGTCATTTCCCCTGCCCCTGGGGGGGAAACCGATGTCTTTTTACTTTTCTTGTTTTGGGGTTGTTTCCCACTTCATTTTCTTTATTTAACTTTAATTTTGCATAAAAAAGATAAAATGAACTCATCTCACTAAATCGAAGTCTTAAAATTAACTACAAAGTTTTAGGTTTGCTTTCATATGATACTAGTTGCTAGTTTCCTTTTTGCAAAATATTGGAATAAACCCAAATTGATCAACCACGTATGCAATTCCACTGCTGCGCTCAAGTGGCTTTGGGGACCCAGAAACGGTTTGAGCAATGCATGCTAGTATAATTAGGGAAATCTCTTGGTTGTGTTATTCATCTAAGACCTCTATCCTGGGTGGAGTGTGTTAAGTCATGGGGAAACTCTCCTCATTGGACCTATGACACACCCAGTCGGTAAGTCTCTAATATTGGTGAATAACAAACAAAGAAGCCACATCCACTTTTTTCACACAAAGAGTGGGGACCCCGACTTGAACCCCCACTTCATGGTCTCAAACACTTTTAATATTCCAAATCCCCTAAATAAAATCTTCAAGATAAAATTAACACGACACATTCATCGCATCACAATTTACTTTTATCTGGCATTGGTTTATCCTTATTTATTTATTGTCAGCTTATCTATTCATTTAAATTTATTTGGTGAATGATTAATGTTTATGGTTTGTTTCATAGGCTATATCCTTTGATTAAATTATGCTTCTATTTCTATCTTGTGTTTCAAATAAACTCCTAGATTAGTTTTTCTTTTCGGTTTCAATAGAATAAAATCCTTAGATTATTTTTCATAGGGACTACCCCCCTTGGCTTCGCTAGGAGTTGGCCTAGACGGAGGAGTTGAGGATCAGGTGACAACACCTTGACCCGAAACTTGCCCACAAGGACACACCAAATGGATTGAATATTTCTTCCACATTATACCAGGTGTGTATAAGGCGAGAACAAGACCATCTCGCAAGGATATAACACCACACTAGTCAAGGAAAAGAAGTGGGATTTCATACCCTATGGTTTCCATGTGGGGTTTTATCTGGTAAAATACACTACTTAATCCAAACAAGAAGGGTTGAACCAACTTGAATTTAGGTTCCTGACAGGCCGATTCTGCAAGCATGACCCTAAAGTCCTGGTCCTCCAACATGCTCCATAGGTATCATCCTGTTGGCCATACGTGAATGATAAATTTGAGGATGAAATTTTCATAGAGTGCGCTCAGGACCGGGAAGAGGTAGTACAAAGGATGGCCAACCCAATATGACCAGGTTAAAGGCCATGAGCATGTATGAACAAGTAGAGACAATAGAGCAGTCAACTTAAGAGGCCCTAAGAGCTCAAGAAGACAATCAGAGCGACATAGAGTACAGAGGCACAAAGAAGAGGGTTGATCTTGCTAGAAGGGGCATAGAGAATCATTGACCAGTTACAGAATGATCCCGACCTCGTATAGATGTCAAGGATCCCTACTGATGACCCAATCGAAAGCATAGGAGATCCAAGTGGCTTAGATCCAATACAACTTGTAGAAATCATCAGAACCGAAAACCCTGAAGTTCCATCACCACAGATCAGATCACCAGGGGAAATTTCAACCCAACCTGAGATATCAAGGACACTGAGTAGGACAAGTATACCTAACCCTTGTTCATCGTAATAACCATCTATGATGATGAGGATAGTTCAGAGGTTTCCTTGGTGAACCAGTGCATATTACAGAGGAAAGGGAACCTGAGAGAGCATCTACCTCAGGTCCCAATCCTCCAATTCAAAGCCTTCCGTAGAGTGACCACGAGGTCAAAAGTTTCCTAGATACTGAGCTACCCAACCAATGGGGAAACCAATGGACATATCGAGGGATGAGATGGGGTCGGGAGGTCAGAAAAAGAAAGTTCCACAATAAGAAATCGACACATTGACAACCGATTACCAAGTAAGTACCAAACCTACCCTTGGTGCTTCAGTTTTGGTCAATACCTCACCAGACGATGAGAAACAAATGAAGACTGAGCCATCGGGACATATGGAAGAAGTTCAGGAACCCATTCTAGAATAGGTACACACAGTCGAGAGCTTGGGAAATACTCTAACATGGGGAGAACAACAAATCCCTGAACTTGTTGATGAGGTCATCGATATACAAGCAATTGCCTATGAACAAAAGAGAAAATCCATCATGAAGAGAACCACTAAGAAGAGGAGGATTGCGTTGGATAGTTCGATTCTCATCACCACAGAGGAGAAGTTGTTCAAAACAAAACACACCAATACGTCTGAGCTTATCAACGCAGGGATGGCCATCACAGATGCCACATTGGATAGAGCAAGAAGGGATGAAAGGGAGTTGGCCGCTACACTTAAGGAGTTGGAGCATTTGTGCCATTTGGAAAAATACTATCAAGGCTCCACACGGGCCACAGTGTTTTTGAGAATTGATTTTCAAGATGCCTATGAAAAATTCACGAATGAACGACACCTTTTCACTGTAGGTATAGCTGATTTCCAAGAGGACACCCTTATGGCACTAGCGACCTGCAAGGACATGGAAAGGTGGTATGAGAAGGCTCACCAAGCAGTAGAAAGGATTGATTACATCAATGCGGTTCAAAACGACAGAGACGTCGAAGAGCACAATATTCGGGTGTTGAGGGACAACAACATAAATCTGATTAAGAAAGTAGTCGAATACTGGGTGAAAATGGCCCAGGAACCTCAGCGGGAGATTCAGGAGAAATGGGTCGATTGTGAAAAGAGCTGGAAAAAGGTTAATCGGGAGATGAAAGACATCGTCCTCCCAAAATTCGACTCACCCGAGGAATTTTTCGACCTGCATGACATAGTCAAGCAACATGCAGAACAAGACTCATCATGGACAATAGAGATAACAAAGGTGGCGAGCATGGTGTCGGGTCAAGTACAGTAGTTCATGGAGCGTCCGATCAAGGCTCAAGCAGTTTTGCAATGGGTAAGTGTCAAAATACTCAAGTACTGAGCACGACCAGTAGAAGTGAAAGAAATCCTTTCAGCCCTGATGGACCAACACAGGTTCCCGTATGCCAACACATGTGAGGAACTCTTCATCAAATGGTCGGAGTATGAGAAGAGTCATCCACTTCAGTAAAACTATTTGATGATTCTTAGAAGAAAGAGAGATGAAAGCGCCATGTGGCGATATTTTGTTTTACTTAGCTTGCACTCGTAGTAGCTATTTTTGGTTAATGATTCATTATAAATAAGAGGATTGAACTTTTAGTAAAGGTTGATGGTTTTTGCAAAGCCCCTCATTTTTTGGAATTGTAAAGAACTATTTCCAAACTACCTTACTTGAGAAGTCTTATTTAGGACCAGAGACAAACTTTTGTTTTTCATCAAAGGTGTTGTGTGATTGGATTTGAGGAGGAATTAATTCCAACTTTATTTCATGAATGGATGATGTAACGAGTAAGATTTTTTGAATCTATTGATAAGTTACTTGTTTCAATATTTTTTGTAGTTATTGTCTCTAATGATGACAGAAAATCGTTGTGTTAATGTGTGGTTATTGTTAGAGMTAAGGAAACTATTTTTCTTGCCATCATTTTATTGCATGTATGTTTTGTTTTGATAAATGTATCTCAATCAATAATTGAAATACTAACAATTTAATGTATTAGTAATAGGCTTGTCACAGGTGTGAATATCTTTTTCTGCATGCTTGAGTACTAGGGTTATCTCAAGCTCAATCTTCTTCAGTAGTTAAGAACCCCCCTTTTACCAGCTGGTTTATACTAGCACACATATTCTAATTAGACCCATATAATAAGAGAAAATACAAAAGAGAACGTTTAAACTGAAGGAGGAACTTTCATAAGAAGACATCATGTCAGTCACTACATAAAGCCCATCGATAAATTGGTCGGATCGAAAGATATAGACAACCATTCCACCATTAAACGCCGCATAATTGAATTGGGCCTCTGTGGCGGGTTTGGTTCCTGTTGTTGAGTTAAAGGGATTTAGGGACCCTCAACAAGACCTACAGGCAGATCAAGGAGAGATTCTCATGGAAGGGTCTCAAGGATGATGTATTGAAACACATCCGGGAGTGCACAACTTGTCAGCAAAATAAGTCTAAGCAGACACACCCTGCGAGGTTACTTCATCCTTTACCCATTTCGGAGCAGAAATGGGAGAGCGTTTCTATGGATTTCATTACAGGACTTCCTTGAGTGCAGGGCAGTGATTGTATATTTGTGGTGGTCGACAAGCTGACCAAATTTGCACACCTCTTTGCCATACCCATAGACTACAAGGCCATACAAGTAGTGAAGCTATTTTTCAGAGAGGTCTTCCAGTTGCACGGTTTACCAAGGTAGGTAGTCAATGATAGAGATGGGCGCTTCATCAACGCATTTTGGTAGGAGATATTTCGGTTGGTGGGCACACAAATAGCCACGAGTAATCAGTTACGAACCACAGATAGATGGACAGACAAATATTGTCAACAAATGGGTGGAGGTGTATCTGAGAAACTATGTGGTGGGGAAACAATGCACATGGGTGATTATTGTTACAACATGACTTACCATATGTCTATAAGGATGTCACCATTTAGAGCATTGTATGGATATGATGCACCATCTTTTTTGGAGACTATGTTTGGAGATAGCAGGGTCCCAAGGGCCAAAGATTGGATTCATGAGAGTCAAGGGGTCCTACGGGTAATGAAGGGGAAATTACAGGAAACACAGAACCAACAAAATATCTATGCAGATAGGCAGAGGATAGAGCGCAAGTTCAAGGTAGGGTACTTGGTTTTTTTGTGGTTACAACCATACAGATAGTCCTCCTTGAAGAGGAGCGGGGCAGAGAAGTTGAAGCCTAGATTTTATGGACCATACAGAGTCATCATGATCGTAGGGGAGGTGGCATATGAGTTAGAGATACCAGAGGGTAGAAAGATCCACAATGGGTTTCATGTTTCTTGCCTTAAAAAGGCAGTGGGACAACAAGTCATCATTTCAGAGGAGTTTCCACCCTTCGACGAGGAGGGTCAGTTGGAGATAGTGCTGGAGGAGGTGCTTGAGTAGAGAGAGCACAAATTGAGGAGCAGGGTCATCAGGGAGTGCTTGATTAGATGTAGGGGACTTACAGTGGAGGATTGCACATGGGAGGAAGAGCATATATTGCAGCACCCAATATTGATGTTGCTTGAGGACAAGCAATCTTGGGAAGGGAGGACTGCGATGTACTATTCCCAAGAGTAAGCCAACAAGGAGTGAATTAGTAGTCTATTTGTTCCTGTAGACTATAGTCAAGAAAAATCATGGAACAAGAGGAGAAATAAGGGTAAATTAGTGGCTAAACAATAAATTAATCCAAAAAGCATAGGGAACGTCACTTAAGCTAAAGTCAACGAAGAAATAGAAAAAGGTGTTGAGGGGGAGACATAATTAATTAATCACTCACATTAGGAGGAAAATCGCCTAGCTTAAGTGATGTCAACAAAGAATTAGATCAGGAAAGGTATAAAAGGAGGAATTCGACCTAATTCCTCATTATGTTATAATTTGATGTTGAGAGAGTTTCGAGAGGAGGAGAATCGACCTTCTGTTGTTTTTTGGATTTATGGAGGAAACCACCACCTTGATTGGTTTTAGTGTTGAGAGACACACCCTAGCCTATCAGAGATACCAGCCAGGTATATCACCGTGCCATTCAGGAGTAGTCAGTTTTGAAATGATTGCACAACTCAATCAGTGAGGGTGCAAGGGTTGGAGAGGGTTTGTTGTAGTTGCATGGGACCAGGGTTTATCTTGCATATTCCTTCTGACCCAGTTGAGGATTAGCCAGGGTGCTTCTTTTGAGCCACCAATCACCAGATTCTGACAGTGGAATCTCTCAGGGCACATCAAACAGACAGTAAGTGTGCAACTCTTGAGGAGGGATGTTTTGGGTTCTCGAGGGTATTCGGGATCAAATCAGAGGAAATCCTTCTAAACCAGTATAGAGGAGACCAAGGTGCACATTTTGAGATATATAATAGTGGATTCTGACGAAAGAATCACAAGGGCACACTCACATAGCCCAGGAGGTGCGCAACCCCCCAGGGTATGACATTCAGAGCTTCAAAGGTCAAATATTCAGTCTGATAGATGCCAGGAGAGGCCTAGAGACCAGGGCACTCAGTTTGAGACAATTTCCAGTCCATTATGTTAAGTATAGACACTAGGGTGAGTTTTCTAGTATTTGCAGCAGTTGTCGTGAGTTTTCGTAACTACATTTTGTCGATCTATTTGTGCATGCATAAATATGTCGTCATCTTCTGATCACGAGTATTTTGTATTAGTTTCTTTGTATTCCAATGACGATCCATGAGATCTAGCCAGTGATTATTTTCTCTTCTTCCAGCATTTCATTGTATTTCTTGTTTTTTCCTCACAATACATATTATTGAGATGGTGTTTGTTCCGTATTCCCCATGCATCGTATATACTGCTTAAACATTATATGTATGACAGACACATGTGGAAATCACAAAACATGTTAAACAATTAAGTCAAACGCATCCAGAAACCCCGAGAGTATCAAATCTGAGAGTCAAAACACTATTTCAATAGTAGATATCCAGATCAACTGGATAAGGGATATTTCAATTTGGCCATCGGTTTGTGGGTGGAAGGAAATCAATTTGGTTAGCTTGGTGTGCATCATCAACCATAGGCATGACCAAAAAGTGCTCAGGAACCTACTGTCTCAATCAAAGATAATAGTTCGTGGGAGTGAAAAATGAACCCAATCATGTGTAAAGAAGAGCGTGAAGGTGGCCTTGAATGTGATGTTCTTCTTGCGGGGTGCCAAAACTGCCATATTAGAGAATCGATCAATGACTACAAAGACATAGTCATTCCCATGCTTGGTTAAAGGCATTCTGAACATGTAGTCCATTGAGATGGACTCCCAAGGATTATCTGGAGTAGGTAGAGGGGTGTATAACCCCTGTTTCTTGATGGAAGACTTGGAAATGGCACAAGCAATGCAAGATATGATGTACTTGCAAACATCTTGTCAAATATTTGACCAATAAAATGATTTTGCAGTACTGCCACTATATTTTCTACTCCAAAATGTCCCACTACTCGATTGTAATGAGCTTCCTATATCATCTTTGCACGCTCGCTTGAAGGAACATAGAGATGGATCAGATGGTATAACAATCCATCCTGGAGATGAAGGTCTGGAACTTATTTGTCTATGCTCAATGTCTGATAAGCAATAGAAAAGTCATATTCATGAGTGTATAACTGTGGCCATCCAAATGTCTCATTTCCATAGGAGTTAAGAACTATGGTTTGTGCTGCCACCGAGAGTCGACTGAGGCAATTTGCGACATGGTTGGTGATACCCTTCTTATCTTTTTTACTCAAATGGAATTGTTGTAGGTTTGGGGGCCACTTCTGATGGTGATCATTCGTTAAATTTCCTCATGTCCGCCTGAATTGTATAAACCTATGATCAGTGTGGATGATCGTTTCCTTCACCAAAATGTAATGCTTCCACTATTGACATGCCTGCATAATGGATTACATCTCTTTGTCATAGGTGGGGTATCGACGAACAACACTAGATAGAGTTTCACTATGATAAGCTACCAGATGCCCATGCTTAGTGAGCATTGCATCAATAGCAGAATATGAAGCATCTATCTCAATCTCTAATGGCTATTACAGGTCTAGCGGAATAAGGACTAGTGTCGAGCAGAGGTAGAATTTAAAATCCTCGAATGCTTTCTATTGGAGTTTAACCACACAAACTTGGCCTTCTTTCTACTCTTGGTCACCTGGATTAAGGTCCAAGTAATATGAGAGAACCCCAACACAAATCATTAGTAGAAGTGGGCGAGGATTCTCAACAAGAAACAAAGAAACCCATAAGAACAATAAAACAAGACCTAATCAAAGGATAGGGGGCCTCATCACGAGCCAACCTATTAGGTCCATGGGCACCTAGCAGTATGACACTACTAGCAGTTGGTTACCATGCCAGGGTAGTGGCTCTTGGTGGCATAGCCAAGAGAAAGGGGGTCTCATCATGAGCCAACCTTATCAATTTTGTGAAAGTGTTTATGGGTAACAGTGCCACCACTGGTCACCACACCTGGGGAGTGTCCTCTGATTAGCCTCTTAAAAGAAAAATAAATAAAGATAAAGGAATGAATGGGTTTGAAAACACTTGCATTCAGGATAGGTGCAACTCACCTTATACAAAGGCATCCATAGGTAAGCCATGCATTTCCCTGCTATCATTGCACCCCTTGTCAGGACATCCCTTATCCGCCTCATCCACTAACATGACTTAGATTTGATTTCTCCCGAAGACATCCCACATCCAATGAACACTAGCCCAATAGGATGCCCTGTCACTTCCTCCAAACTTGGATTGCATATTTGTATAATGTCTTTGAGTGTTTGACGGAGTAAAAATGGTTTTATGCACATGTTTAATAAAATTGATGATTGGAGGTGATTGACATTGCTATAATTCCTGTGACTTATGAGCCCATGGAGTGCATATTTGTTGATGTGCAGGATCATGTCCGACAGACAGGTACCATATTGGATAGGTACACATGGGGAGATGATTAGTTCAGACCTTCATGAGTATAAGAGCCCACTAGATGGATGTTGAGACCCCAACAGGGAGCAGAGACATGACATAGGGTTTTCACCAGGGAAGAGGAGGACGTTCCACCAGAGGCAGCTAAGAAGACCTGTACCCAGGGGGGTTGTGCCTTTTCCACTAGGACATTGTCCTTTGAAGGCCCATAACGTCACCTAGGACCTCTTATGACATCATCCAACGATATGGGAATTTTGGGAGGCAGTTGTGGCATGTTTGGCACATGTGGCAGCTTCCAGAGGCCCAAAGAGGGATAATATTTTGCTCCAGGAGGCCACATTGCCCTAGAAAGGGCTATCATCACCCTAAAAGGGTATGACGTCCTCATTATGTGCTTGATTAGGGTTTGATTATGACATTTTAATGTAAAACAATATTATTTTGTATTTTGGCCTTGTCGGCCTTTTGGTGACCTAGATTTTAATTAAGGTCATTGCTATTGTATAAATAGAGAGCTAAAACTCTCTTTTTATCATCATATTTCACTCACACTTGTGTGAGGTCT
>JASDQU010686509.1:3809-36803 GCA_032191745.1 Picea mariana
TGTATTTGGACGAGCATACCACCTACATCAGGGTGTTCGGGGCCACCAGAGCACCACATCTCCTCCCAGCTCAGACCATCTTGTAAGGCTACAACGTCACCTTGGTCAAGGATAAGAAATGATCTTTCATACCTTATGGTTTCCATATAGGTTTCTATTTGGTAAAGGATACTGCTCAAGCCAAACAAGAATGCTCGAGCCAACTCGAATTTAGATTCCTGATGGGTCGTTTCCGCAAGCATGAGCCAAAGTGCCTAGTCCTGCAACATGCTTCACAAGTGTCGTCCTGCTGGCCGTATGCTCATGAAAAGTTCGAAGATGAAGTCTTCACAAAAAACGCCCAGGAATGGGATGAGGTGGTGCAAAGGATGGCAGACTCAAATATGAATAGGTTCAAGGCCATGAGCATGGATGAACAGGAAATGACAATAGAGCAGTTGGCTCAAGAGGCCCTCAGAGCCAGGGAATAAATCAGAGCGATAGAGGCAACAAAGGTGTAGAACAAGGGTTTGTCTATGACACCAAAGGCACATGCAAGGGGATTTCTCCTAATGGAATAGACACAAAGAGTAATTGATCAGCCGTAGAAGGACCTGGACCTCGTAGAAATGACAAGGTTCCTTGTCGATAACCCAATCAAAATCCGAGTAGGTCCAACTGACCCAGAGCCAATACAAGTTGAAGAGAGCACCGGGTTAGATAACCCTGAAGTTTCAATGCCACAGGCCAGATCACTTGGGGATGTTCCAACTCAATCATATATAGTGAGGAAATCAGGGAGAGTAGGTGCACCAAACCCCTTACATGACTTAATAACGATATATGATGATGAGGAGAGTTTGAAGGTTTCCATGGTGACTCCGATACAAATTGCAGGGGAAAAGGAACCCAAGAAAGCATCCTCCCTAGCTCCCGATGCTCAAATTCAAAGCCTTCCACAAAGTGACTAGGAGGTCGAAAGTTTCTTAGACACTGAGCTACTCGATGCGTCGGAGACCCAAATGGACAACCCGAAGGACAAGCTAGGGTCGGGCAAAGAAGAAGAGGAAGTGCCACAACAAGAAACCAACATCTCAACAGTCGATTATCAAGTAAGTAATGAGCTTGCCCCTGATGCATCAATTTTGGCCGACACTTTACCTCTCAATGAGCAACAACCAGAGACCGAACTTCCAGAACACACAAAAGAGGTTCAAGAACCCAGCCTTGAATAAATTTACACCATCGAGAGCCTGGGAAACATGCTTACCTAGGGAGAGCAACAAATCCACAAACTCGTGGATGAGGTCGTTGATATACACGCCATCTCCTATGACCAAAAGAGGAAATCCATCATCAAGAGAACCACCAAGAAGAGGAGGCTTACCATGGAGATCTCCATTCTCATCACCACGGAGGAAAAAATGATTAGCACGGAGCATGCCAAGATGTTTGAGCTTATCGGCGTAGGGATGGAAATTACAGATCCCACCCTGGATAGAGTGAGGAAGAGTGAAGAGGAGCTAGCCGCTGTGCTGAAGGATTTGGAGCATCTACGCCATTTGGAGAAATATTATCAGAACTCCACACATGCCACAATTTTCTTGAGGAGCGATTTCCAGGATGCATACAACAAATTCATGAATGAGCAGCACCTTTTCACTGCAGGGATAGCCGATTTCCAAGAAGACACCCTCATGGCACTAAAAACATGCAAAGATGTGGAAAGATGCTATGAGAAAGCACACCAAGCAGTGAAAAGTATTGATTACATCAGCGCATTTTAACAGGGCCGAGATGCCGAAGAGCGCGACATTCGGGTACTAAGGGATAGCAGTATCGCCCACATAAAGAATTCGGTCGAATACTGGGTGAAAATGGACCAAGAAATGCATCAGTAAATCCAAGAGAAATGGGGCGAATGCGAAAAGAGCTGGACCAAGATCCATTGGGTGATGAGAGACATTGGCCTTCCAGAATTCGACACACCCGATGACTTTGTCGACTTGCATGACATAGTCAAATTACATGCCGAACAAGACTCATCGTGGGCTATAGAAATAGAATAGGTGGCAAACATGGCGCCAGGTCAAGTAAAACAGTTCATGGAAAACCCGATCAAGGCTCGGACAATGTTGCGACAGTCAAGTTCTAGAATAGTCAAGTATCGGGCATGGGTAGTTGAGATGAAGGAGATCCTTTCGGCCCCAATGGATCAACATAGATTCCCGTATTCCAACACATGCGAGGATCTCTTCTTCAAATTTTCAAAGTATGAGCAGAGTCATCCACTCAAGTGAAACCATTTGATGACTCTTAGAAGACCGAGAAATGAAAGCGCCATGTGGCGATGTTCTGTTTTACTTAACTTACACTTTTGATAGTTATTTTTAGTTAATAATATGTTATAAATAAGAGGATCAACCTGTTAGAAGAGGTTGATGGTTTTTGCAAAGACCCTCATTTTTTTATTTGTAAAGAACTATTTCGGAGCTACCTTAATTGAGAAGTCTTGTTTAGGACCAGAGACAAGTTTATGTTCATTTTTCATCAAAAGCGTGTGTGATTGGATTTGAAGAAGAATTATTTCTGATTTTTTATCTCATGAATGGATGTTGTAACAAGTAAGAACCTCTGAATCTTTTGATAATTTATCTGATTCAATATTTTTATAGTTCTTGTCTTTAATGATGAAAAGTAAATTGTTGTGTTAATTTGTGATCAATGATTAGAGCTAAGGAAACTATTTTTTTCTTTCCATCATTTATTACATGTATGTTTTCTTTTGATAATTGTATCTCAGTCAATGATTGGAACACAAGCAGATTAATGTATTAGTACTAGGATTTTCATCGGTTCAAGAATCATTGTCTGCATGCTTGAGTATAAGGGTTATCCCGAGCTCAGCCTTCTTCAGTAGTTAATAATTTCTCCTTTGTTACCCAGTTGGTTTATACCAACATTTATCTTGTATCGATCCCACCTATAAGAGAAAATACAAAAAAGTGGACGTTCAAATTGAAGGAGGAGGTTTCGCAAGAAGACATCCTGTCAATCACTACGTAAAGCCCATTGATTAATCAGGAGGATCACAAGATTTGGAGAACCATTCCACCATTAAACACTTCAGAGTCTAATTGGGCCTCGATGGTGGGTTTGGTTCCTACTGTTGAGTTAAATGGATTTAGGACCCCTCAACATGGCCTTAAATGATAATTTTTTAGGTCAAAACTTTGTGAACATAGCTCCCATGTATTGAATTCTATTCTACACTTCGAGATATTTCCAATGCTAAAAATACCACCTCAATCAGGGTTCATATGTAGAAGTTATTCCTCCTACAATTTGACATATCTTGTTGATCACTATGGTACTGAGTGGATTCCATATTAGTTTTCATTAATCACACATGTGGAGCTAGTCATGCATGGAACTTGAAAAACATTCTAGAGGATCCAAAACCCTAACATTAAATGGGGGTCGAGGTGCCATGAAAAAATCCTAACCCTAGACGACTATTAGGCTATGTTAAACACTGGGACACTAGGAAAGGAAGTGGTTCCATTATTATTGTATTGGGGATTTTTCCATAGGAGAGAAAAACATTGAGAGTAGGATATTGAAGTAGAACAGTGGAAGTAGAAGATCTTGTAGAACCCATCCTAGCCACAATGTTCATGGAAACTCCAGAGTGAGTGCCACTTTCTTTGTATTTTCATTTCATAACTAAGAAGAAAAAAACAAAGCATGGACATCACCTTCTAGATGGGAGTTTACCTAACAGGGTTTTCTTAGGGTACATCTTGTGCTCATTGTGTGGATGGTGTGTTATTGCGTATTTCCTTCATTTAATTTTTTGTTTATTTCAATAATTTATATATTAAATTAGTAATATTAAAAATTTACAATCTAAAATAAAACACTACATAGTAGAAGGTTGTAGAATGTTATAATATTTGTTTTGATAAACTATTCTAGTGGAATGTCCATAGCATTTTATAGATCATATTGGTAACAAAGTAGTTTTCTTTGGAGTTTCTGTGGGAAGTTGTAGGATCCAAGAATTGGCATAAAGTTTGAAAACCATATCCATGGTGGATGAGTACAATATAAATCCATGGGATAAGTCGAAAGAGATATTTTCAGAGCTAGAAGAACAAGTCGTTGACATCCCTTGCAACATGGCCTCATGGCGGCTCTAGAGAACAATTTTGAACCTTTTGGGGATTTTGGTGGCTCTAACTCAAAAGTTGGATCATACAATAAGTTTGGAGATAATGAAGACCCAAAAAAGGAGTTCAAAAAAGGGTCAGGAAAGGGATACCAAGTTCTAGTGCCATCACTTCTTCCCAATATCTGTTTAAACTGGAATTGAAAGTGAAAATCAAACCCTAACATGATTGTATTGATGTTGTTAAGCTGAATACATGGTTGTAACAATTGAAGGTTTATTTCAGTATTCATAACATAGCAGAATAACAAAATATTTTATTTATTGGGCTAAAGTTAGAGGGCCATGCCCAAATTCGTTCTAAAATTCACACATAGATGCTTAGGTTGGAGGGTGATCCCCCAATAACTGAGTGGGAGGTGTTTAAAACCCTCATTTATTCCCAATTCTACCATGTTGGGTATGAAGAAGAATGTATCCATTGGGATTAATTCTGGTAGAAGAAATGGTAGAGTGTGCAAGACTACACCAAATTTAGAAAAATGGCCATTATGTTGGGTATATATCCCAATAACTTCATTGTACTCCTCAAGTAATGGGGTGGTCTACACACTTATTTATGGAGGCAATGATGCTCTTTAAACCTAAGACAATTTATGAGGCCTGTGTGCAAGAAAAATATCTGGAGAATATGGGTAAGAATAAAGGAAAACCAAGTGGTTCCAAGCATAAATACCACCAATATGTTTCATAGTAGGGAAACAAGAAGTGTAAGGAAAGGAAAAGGAGAGAACGTCCACTAACTATTTGTGAAATGATCCAAATAACCAAGATAATCATTATAATATCGATGATGACATTGAAAATGTGTTGGAAGCCACATCCAAATCCACATAATTGCAAGAAGGATGCCAAGAAGAAGACCATGATAGCCATGAATTCAAGAAACCAAGTAGAGAGAAACTTAGATGTAGATGAAAAGATTTTTTGTGCCATAATGAAAAATGAGGTGAATCTGAGTAGCCTCCATCACAAGGAAGAGAAGGAGATGACTAAACTTTTCTACATTCAAATCTAGGTCAATAAGACAAAGGTGGATTCTATATTTTATTATGGTTCATATGCCAACCTCATAGCATAAGATTTGGTCAACAAGCTTGGATTGGAATTTCATGACCATCCTCATCCATATACATTAGGATGGGTAAATAAGGATTTAGATCTCAGGGTCACTAAGTAGTGTAAGATCAAATTAGCTATAGGTGCAAATTATATTGACAAAGTGGAGGTAGAAGTAGTACCACTTGATGTGTGTGGTGTAGTGTTTTGAATCCCCTACATGTATATGAAGGATGCAATATTCATGAGAAGGGTAAACTAATATCTCTTTGTTAAGGATGGTAAGTCCATCATCAATGCACACAAATAAAAATCTAAGATCTCTCTAGTAAGTGCTATAAAAGCCAAGAAATTGATAGGTTCCATTAGAAAGTTTGTATCACTCTTCTTAAGAGAGAATTCGTGAGAAAATTAATCAATAAAACTAAATGAATATTTAGAGGGATGAACTACATAGAGAAAACATCAGTTGGAGGATATTTTGCAGGATTACAGAGAAGTGTTCAAGAAGCCTAAAGGGTTACCACATAAGAGGGAATTGGAGCGTGAGATATAGTTGTTGATTGAATCCCCATTGCTAAACATTGGGTTGTACAAACCATCCTCGAAGTAGATTTTATATCAAATTTTACCTCACTCCATGCATATTGCTTGGATGACCTTCCATTTCCCTATGTAGACTTAAAGTCCCCTTTTTTGTTCACTCTAGAGATAAAAATACATATTTTTGTACACATACACGCCCTACCATTTAGACAACTCGCGTATATGCAAGTTGCTCCACTACAACTCGTGTACATCGGGTTTGGTGCTAAAAAATTAAAAAATATGTCGGGTTTCCATGCCATGTCACGTGATCCATGATCCTTGACCTTCCATATACTGGAAATGCTCCGAATCGACCCTTCAATTCCATTCGGAGGCTATAAATTGAGCCATATCCAAGCCTTGGACGATTGACAATTCAACATTGAGAGAAAATACACTCTGAAGAAATTTCACTTCATATTGAGTTTGCATCCTTTTGTCCTTGAAAGTCTCGACTTCTTGTGTTTAGCCCCAAGCTCTTCCTATCTTGTGATGGAGAAACTCATTGACTCCTACACATGAGCTTGCCTTTGCGGAGGATTGAAGTGGTGGAGGCACAATTGAAGGGAATTAGTTTCTCGGTTCCAATATGTGCTGTTACAGAAGTTTGTCACCTATGTAATTATGTTGATTACATTAATAGAAATACTCTTTTCTTGTCCAATTAATATCTTGGAAATATTTGAATTAATTTCCATGGGCATATTTGTCATGCATGTTAATGGATTATGCTAACATTATATATCATCACCACATGCTTGTGTATCTTGGTTGTTGAGAACACGTTGTAGGTATAAAGCCTTGGGTTGTGTGCTCAATGGTGGTCTTCTAGGTTTTCATTTATATAGCATACTTGAGGTTAGAGTTGGAAATGTTTGAATTAATTTCCATGGGCATATTTGTCATGTATGTTAATGGATTATGCTAACATTATATATCATCACCACATGCTTGTGTATCTTGGTTGTTGAGGACACGTTGCAGCCTTGGGTTGTGTGCTCAATGGTGGTCTTCTAGGTTTTCATTTATATAGCATACTTGAGGTTAGAGTTGATTTCTGGGTGTCGTTCTATCTGTTGTGGTTTTCCCCTAACCATAGAGATATTTTCCTCATAATAGAATTGGTGATTCCATCGGGGATGTCTCCTTTTTTGGGGTATTGGGTGTTTTTCTCCTTGATTTGATCTTTGTTTTCCTGAGTTTCCATGTTGCATGTTGCTTGAAAACCTGTAGTTTTCCTTGCATATGGGTTTCTTGGTTTAACCCTTGCCCTGACAGTGTCATTTTTGGCATACACGGGATTTCCCTTGACAGTCGCATACATACATGAGTTGTCTGTCTTTATGGCATGTGTATACGTGTTTGTTCCCTAAACAGTCACATACATCGTCTCTTAAGTATTTTTGGCTGCGTTTGGTGTTTGTCGGGTGAGTTTTACTGGTTGTTGAGTTTTCTTGGGTCCTTATTCTGACTGTTAAGTGCCTATAGAGTGATAGGAAGCCTTTTTATTGTTGAATTTTTGGGCGAACTCCTTTCTTGTCATATTTATAATTTGTTGTCCTTGCATATTGGTCTATGTAGTTTCTTCTTGGTATCCTACTTGGATAGTATTTTTTTTCTTGCATTAGTGCCTTCCTGTGAGGTTGTTATTCAGTCCTTGCATTTTCTTTTCATTATATCGAAAATAAAAAAATATTTTCTTACTTTCATTTTACTTATGACATTTGCACTTTTGGTTACTTCACATTGATTTTGAAACATTCATAAATATTACACTTCATTGAACTTGTAGAGATTACATTGTGGAAATACCATTTAGAAGCATACCATCTCTTTGAAATTCAAGACTAGTAATTAGTAGTGTTTTTATATTTTCTTCTTTTTATATATGTTGAGTCGTAATACCATCAATTTAACTATCCACCTATTGAGTAAGAAGAATCCATTAAAATTAAGCTTAATAATTAAAATTGATTAGAAACGATTTTATTTTTTAGGGTACACAACCAAGTATAGGACCTAGGGCCTTGGAATAGGATTTTGTGAGTAAACTTCTCCAAGGCTATAAAACTGAACGTATGTGTCTCACTAGGGAGTGGTGAAACCCATTGTATAATTGGTGTCCTCGAGAGGCTCTGCTCACACCAGAGTTAAGCACATGGTCGCTCAAAGTTGGTTGCAGAGATATCCCTCTAATACCTTCCTAGCATAAGATATGTTTCTGGAGTTCTATTCGTATTTGGGGGTATTTCTAGTGCCTTTACCTTCGTGAGAGGCAATGCTTTTGAGATTTCAGGCTTTGTTACCCTACCCATATGGTGGAATGTACTTGCGACTGCTTGGCTGAGCATTAATTATATTGTGGTGACTTTAGTTGCTTGAAATAGGTAGCCACATAGGTTACTTGTAGGGGTTATTTTGCAGGTACTCTGAGTCAGATAAGGATAAAAAAACACATATAATTTATGGAGGATTTCCTCTCCAGAGGGGTCTGAACAAGTGCACTGTGAAGCTTACGAGGGTCCTTATAACTGACTCTGACACCTCCACTCCATTGTTGCAGAGTCTTAGGCCCCTCTTGGGCAAGGGATACCTACTTTAGTTCGGGAGGTCCCTTTCAACCATTATATCATGTTTGTGTGCATTGGAATTTTTCTTTATTTAGGAGTGTGCTCTCTGATTATTAGTTGGGCTTAGGATTTTGTATTATATTTCAATTTTTGAGTCATCTTGGAGAAATACCAACCTCCTCACCGATCTCTTCGTCTTTTGAAGTTACCACCGTGTCTTGATCCTTTACCGAAACCGCCTTCTAAAAGGTGTAGAGTTAATGAGTGTGGTGCATATATCTCCACCTCCCAGTATCATGATCATCCTACCATGAGTACTGAGTCATATATGAACGTCTCTGGAAGCACTTCGACTCCCCTATCCTATGTGATTAGTGGGGTCCCCTCGACTCCCTTATCCTCAACAGTGTGGATATCAGAGGTTCCCTCATCTAGTGCTACCCAACCTGTGAGGTATGATTGGCCCATGGGGATGAATCCTTTTGTATTCCCATACGGTATGCCGAATCATGATGCTTAGTCTATACCTTCGGCCTCTAATCCTTTTTCTTTTGGTATGCCTGACATGACGTCACACTTCTCATCCTTCGTTTCAATGACTAATATGAATCCTAGTTTTGGGTCTAGGGCACAATGCCTCCTTATGTTACTTTATCGTTTGGTGGAGGTCATATTCCCCAAGAGACTCCTACGGTTGGAGGTTGGAATCCTCCTTCCTCTGGGCCTAATCCTAGCTTTAGTGATCTAGGATGGAGTGCTCAAATGAGTGGTCAGTTTAATTCCTATATTCCATCAATCATTCCCTCTTCCTACATGTTGATTCCTACAAATGCATTTATTATGGAGAACCCCTTGCTATCCTTTGGTGTTCCATCTGAAGGGAGTCAATTTTACGGTATGGGAAACCCCCAACATGAAGTTCCTTCATCTGGGGGAAACATACATAATCCTTATCATGCTGCTTCCGTGGGTATGGTACCCTTACAACCTTTCATGTATCAGTTAAGAGGAGGATATTATCCTACCAGACAGGGCCATGGTAAATACCAGAACCCTGAATGGTATGCAATATCTCAACCCCAATATTTCCAGAGAGCATGGACTTAGGCTCCACAACCCCGTCTCCCTTTTTTGGACATGCTAAATCTTCCAGATTTGTCGAAGTTAATGAATGGCCTTGTGTTTCACGATATGTCATGGTCCCCCATCCCCACAAATATTCCTTCAAACATTCCAAAGTTTGAAGGAAAGATTGGTGAATACTTGGGTGATCATGTGACTGTTGGCCCTTGACCAAGTTTTGAAGAGTACTTGGTCATACTTGACCACTTTTGGGACTGCGACAACTTGCCAAGCAAGGAGCGCAACAAAAAGCAGAAAATAAGGAAGCGAGATCTATTTTGGGATCCATTTTAGGGTTTTGGGTTGATGTAACGGGAAAGGGATGTCGGCCCGTGGGTTTACCCACGTTTAGGCCCATTTTGTAATATATAAATAGGCAATATAGATAGTAAGATAGGAGGAGATAGTAATGTAGTACATTTGTGTGATGTATGAATGAAAGCTTAATGCTAGCAAGTGGATCTGTGTGGTCAGATGTATCTTAGAGTGCTCTGTGCATGAGATCGGAGAGCTAAGTGAAGGTTGTTATAGTCTGATGTTGAAGAGCAAGGAAGAAGGATCTAGCGAGTTGCACAGATCTTCTGTCCTATGCAAAGTAAGGGTCATTAAAGCTCCGTGCTGTAACTGCTTGACCAAGATAATATAAAGAAGACTTTGTGGACGTAGCCTAAGGGTGGGGGTGAACCACAGTAACTGTGTGTATAATGTTTTGTGCTTTTCTCTTATGTATTTATCTCTTTCTTGACTAAGTGCTTGATGTGATTAAGTAGATCTAGTATGCTTTGTGCTGTTGATGAATGAATAAACATTAGATCTAATATATGAGATGCTTAGTGCTTGATCTGTTGAATCTAACCTATATTTCTATGGATAAGTACTAAATCATTCTTAGTATAAGTATTCACTATGATTCTCTGTGCCTTCTGCGAAGTATATTAATGAATGTATATTAAGGAATAGCTGATGCTAAGTGTGCTGTAAGAAAGATAATCACAGATTTGTGTCCCAGATAAGGTTGCAAACACCTAAGTCTTTCAACTACCCTTGCCTCTACCTCGGGTGAGACTTCATCTGCTTCACAGGTGTTGCTAAAAGGGCCAGTAGTTAGGGCTTTGTTGGTTCGCTCTTGAGCATTGAACCCTGGGTCTGCCCATGTGCCAACAAATGGTTCCATTGCCGGGACCTAGAACTGTGATTGCTGGGAACTGAAGAAGAAGAAGCTTTGTGTGAAATAAGCTCTGTGCGTAGATCTATTGCCTTAGTGCGCAATGTTCTGTTTGACCTGTGAAGCTTTGTGCCAAGAAAAAAAGGTCAGATCTAAAGAAAGAGAGGTCAGATCTGAAGAAAAGAAGTCAGATATGTGAATAAAAAGGTAAGATCTATAAGCTCTATGCCTTGATAAAGGTAAGAATAGTTAAAAGTTTTAGATCTGGAAGCTTTGTGCTCTGCAGAAGTAAGATAAGTGAATTTTTTTTTTCTAAAGCATGGATCTAGGTATGTTTGATAGATTTTGTCCTAGCTTCAAAACTAGGGCATTAATAGATGAAAGAAAGTTTGATATGAATAGATCTGATAAGTATAGTGATAGATATGTTATACCTATGCATCGAAAGAATGTCTGGAATAACAAGTGGATGCAAGATCCTAGAATTTTTATTTTGTAGGCTAGCCACCATGATCCTGATGCGTAGTACAGAAGGAGTTGGGGAACATCTAAACGATGAGAGGATTAACCCTCTGTTATAGTTGTAAACGACAAGGACATCTTGCTAAAGAATTCTCTGGGAGAAGACTTAGTTGCCTATGTTGTAAGGCTATGGACCATGAAGTATTGGATTTCCCTAGAATGATTGCTAGGCTTGAGAAGCTGAATATGGAACAAGAAAACCTTGAGGGAGATAAGGAGACCAAGATTGTAGCAGAAACCCAGAAAGAATCAGAAAAGATATTGCTATAGATGAAAGATACCTTGAATGACCATCGACATGTTAGGCTATCAGAGATATTCAANAAATCGAAGCAAGAATAGGGGACTTTGACATTGACTATACTCTTATGCCAGAAATAACTTGGGAAGCTATAGGAAAGCCTGCCATGATCCCTTCCCTAGGAGGAAAAAGTTTCTTCAGAGGAAAGCTAGTAAACCTATGTGGAAGGCTTGCCCGGATACCTATGACTATTAATGGAAATTTGACAGAGGAAGACTTTGAGATCATTAAATTTGTTGAAGACAACACCCTGTTTACCATGCTCATAGGAAAACCCTGGATTGATAGAGAACATGCCAGACGAAGAGAAGAAGAAAAAGTTTTGGAACAGAAGAAGCAAGAGTTAAAAGACTTTATGACCAGAAGGATCGCACACTTGATTGAAGAACAAAAGAGAAGATCGCAGATATTTAATATTAGTACCTCCGATGTCGAAGCTAAGAGAACACTTGAGGATTTGCAGAAGATCGAGTTACCTATTTTTGATACAGAAGAAGTTTTATCAAGGAACCCTACGAAAGATTTTCCACAACGCGAAGTAACTAAGATCACAAAAGATAAACATCAGAATGGTAAAAGAATTACTGAGATGAAACTCACTGGGAAGAAGGCTAGGAAGTTAAGAAAGAAGAGGGCTAATATTGTGAGGTTACAAGAGGTTCTAGAGGACACTTCACAGCAAGAAGCATTGCATAATTGGAGCTTCACCGAGATATCAGAACAATGACACAGAGTACTTCGCCATGACGAAGCAATATAGCCGTTGGAACCGATATACCCATTCGAACGTCGCTCTGAATGGATCGAAAAGTAGTTATGGGTTACCACTAGACCATTGGATAGCACCATAATGGATAAGAACAGAGTTAATGAAGGCCCCATGTCCGTTGCATGTAGATTGTTGCTGAGATTTCCTACTTAACATGTTGCGCCACGCACCAATAATACTTTTTACTAACTGAGAATCTGAGCGCGAACCCTAAGATTTACTTACCCTGAGATCACTCCCTTACTATTCACTGTCGTCTCTGAATTCCTTTTGCACCTGAGCCAACTGACCCAAGTTGTATGTTGAACGAGCTTAGCGTTGCTAAGAAAATTGTTGAAGAAGTTATAATTGATTTAATGGCTAAGAGAGTCATGTCAGAATGCAGAATGTCTACAGGTGTACATGCATTGTCCTCAGGCACACTGCCAACTTCCCCCTCCACTGCTTGAGCAGGACCATCACAACCACCTTCAGAAAGATGATCTAAGCTCAGAAACGACTTAGCCACTATGAAGATGATCCCAAGCATCTTGCCTAAATATATCCCACCACTAGGCAGACCAATGAATCAAGAATCTGTACCCAGAGACTTCGACTATGCTGTAGTCATTGCATACCTCTCGAAAGGGGTGCGAACAGTTCATGCTGACCAGGAGAAGCTCACCACGCCAAAATTTAGTGATTTTAACCTTGGAGATCGTAAGGTATATAGTATGCTAGCCCTGCACAAGTATTTGACTATTTAAAAAGGAAAGAACCCCAAGATTGTATTGCAACAATGGACCCATAACCTTGTGCAGTCAACCCTCCTCAACGTAATGAAGATTCCACATTTCGAGAGGCATCAGGAATTAAATGCCTGTGTTCGACTGTTGCTATATTGCTACCATGGAGGATACCTATGGTTGGATTGGCGCATCACTATGGATCCGATTCTGATCAATCGGATCACTGGGCTCATCATGCAGGGCCCTGACCCATAGGACTTTTACCCCAGAAAGACCGCAGATCGTGCTCTCGCTCGATGAATAAAGGACACATATGGCGATATGGAGAAAGGAATGCAAGGTTACAAGGTATCCTCCATTGAGAATGTAGTAGTACACTTTGGTTTCCAGCTGATCGTAGGCAAGTTAGTCTGAAAAAAAATACCTACACAAGTGATCAGATTTGTAGTTGACCTCACAGGGAAGTGCGCGGAGGGACTACAAATGAACTGGGTGAAATACCTTATAAATCAGCTAGAGCTTGACTGTAGACAAGCGTAGGACCAAGGGTATGAGTTCCACTTTAGGTGGTTTCTCATACTCATCGCCTTCATCACGTGGGAACTGCCTGAAGGAGCCACGTTTCTGGAGATCGAGCCCTTCGAACCCCTGGCCGTGAAGTTCTATATGCTGTGGTACTCCAGCAACATGAACAAACAGTGGCTATCCAATGTTGTCTTCCATGTGTACTACACTCAGTTGAGGAATTCCATTCAGTCTACACCGCGCATTACACCCAATAATCTTCATAGGTTTCGACCTTTGATGAAATTCAGTGTATATCGTCACTTCACATACATCACAGCGCTTGCAGACGAGCACAAACAACAAATCCAGTCATATTACAAGCTGACAAAAGATGACCTGGAGGATATTACCAAGGAATGGTTGGCATACCTTCTTGTTGCAACAGACCCCATAGAGATGTCCGACGTAGATATCCCTAAAGCTATGCCAGATACACCAGGATCGCGCAAGACTATGAAGGATGTGGAAGTTCAAGATATCCACAAAACATCCACGAAGAATGCTTTTCTCTCACCTGGAAAGGGAGGTGATGATGAAGAACTGGGGGGCACAGAAGTTGAACAGAGCAAAGGCGAGGTTACCCCGCCTAGGGATGAGGCAGATCCATCCAAGAAAAGGAAGATTACCCAACCAAGACCCTCATCTAGAAAGAAAACTAAGGCCACCCGGACTATGCTTAAGACTACACTTACCTCGGATGATTTTGACTTCTTCATTGCCGCGCTGAATGATGTTTCATTAGAGCTCGTAGAAAATCAAGAAGAAAAGTAGGAGGAGCTATTCCGCCGGATCACGGGCGAATTCAAAGAAGCGTAGCAGGCACTTTAGTCTAGCCAAGCAGGTTCTACGATGCCGATAACAATGGAAATATCAGGAACATGCGATGAGCCCACACAGTTATGCCAGATCGTCGAGAAAGTTTAAGCTCACCTTCGATGAGCTCAAGAAGACATAGAGAAAGCCACCCAGGCTTTGGCACAAGCATAGAGCGCACATGAAGAGCAACGGAGAAAGGAAGAACATGAGCAGCTTTCCTTACAAGCGAAATGGGAGGAGGAAAAAGCCCAATTACAGCAGAGCAAGGACCAGTTACTAACAGAGCAACTTGAAACACAAGAAAGAGTTCACAAGGCACTGCGCTCTGTCACAATCATAGAAGTGAAGATGGAAGATCGTCTTCTACAGCAGGTGACCCAACTAGAAGAAGTAATCCAACAACTTCAACAATGCATCATGGACCTAGAGCTCCACATCGTGCCTGAGACACCCCAAGAGATAAGAGATCTAAGATAGGCCACTGCTCGAAGCGCAGTTGATCGATTAAAAACGTTGGCTTCAGAATGTAGGTAGTTAAGCACTAGAAGCACCCAGACCTATGAAACCCTCGTACATAATCCAGAATTGCAGACATTGGAGGCACAACTCCACGAAGAAAAGAAACATGCATATGTGCTACAAGCGCAATTGAAGTCTGTGACCCCAGTCGAAAGAATGAAGAGGTTCACAGAGCAATGCATAGCCCAACAACAAGTACACACGCTGCAAAGTAAAGTAATGGAAGTCTCTCAACGACTGCAACCACTCCAAGAGAAGGCATGCCAACTGTTCATTGAACTTGAAAGCCAGGGAGCTGAACTCGAATAGGGTGTCATCATTGCAGAACAATGCCTAGAAGGATCGCTCAATGACACAGTAATCTAGGAACTTACTGAACAAGAGGCTGTCGCACTGCAGTAGGTCGAAGCCTCTCGAGCCAAGCTCGAGGCGTTCGAAGTGGAATTGGTCAAACCTGAGTGACTCGGGATGAGTCACAGGTGAGTGTTGGGGGCTTGTTGGCCCTTGACCAAGTTTTAAAGAGTACTTGGTCATACTTGACCACTTTTGGGATTACGACAGCTTGCCAAGGAAGGAGTACAACACGAAGCAAAAAATAAGGAAGCAAGACCTATTTTGGGGTCCATTTTAGGGTTTTGGGTTGATGTAACGGGAAGGGGATGTAGGCCCATGGGTTTACCCACGTTTAGGCCCATTTTGTAATCTATAAATAGGCAATATAGATAGTAAGATAGGAGGAGATAGTAATTTAGTACATATGTGTGATGTATGAATGAAAGCTTAGTGCTAGTAAGTGGATCTGTGTGGTCGGATGTATCTTAAAGTGCTCTGTGCATGAGATCGAAGAGCTAAGTGCAGGTTGTTATAGTCTGATGCTGAAGAGAAAGGAAGAAGGATCTAGTGAGCTGCGCAGATCTTCTATCCTGTGCAAAGTAAGGGTCATTAGAGCTTTGTGCTGTAACTGCTTGACCAAGATAATATAAAGAAGACTTTGTGGACGTAGCCCCAGGGTGGGGGTGAACCACGATAATTGTTTGTATAATGTTTTGTGCTTTGCTCTTATGTATTTATCTCTTTCTTGACTAAGTGCTTGATGTGATTAAGTAGATCTAGTATGCTATGTGTTGTTGATGAATGAATAAACATTAGATCTGATATATGAGATGCTTAGTGCTTGATCTATTGAATCTAACCTATATTTCTGTGGATAAGTACTTAATCATTCTTAGTATAAGTATTCATTGTGATTCTCTGTGCCTTCTGTGAAGTATATTAATGAATGTATATTAAGGAATAGCTGATGCTAAGTGTGTTGTAAGAAAGATAATCACAGATTTGTGTCCTAGATAAGGTTGCAGACACCTGAGTCTTGCAACCACCCCTGCCTCTACCTTGGGTGAGACTTCATCTGCTTCGCAGGTGTTGCCGAAAGGGCCAATAGTTAGGGCTTTGTTGGTGAGCTCTTGAGCGTTGAACCCTAGGTCTGCTCCTGTGCCAACAATGACTAATTTTGAATTTTGGTACTCATGTAACTCCCTTAATGATGATTCTATTCATTTGAGGCTATTTCAATGCACCCTCATGGTGGTCACTGCGAAGTGTTACATTGAGTTAACTGGGGGAACCTACAAAACGTTCAATCATATGGTATTGATTTTTCTCAATCACTTTTGATTACCGGTTCGTTACGATGTCAACCTAGAACTTTTGTTGACACTTCGTCAAGATAAAGCCACGCATATCTCCGATCATATCCAAGAGTGGCGTAGACAAAAGAGGTTGATTAAAGCCTACATTCCTCCATATTTTATGTTGGAATGGTTCCTCAAGTATTTGTTGCCTTACATTTTGAAGGATGTTTCTACATCCAGAGTGACATATGAGGAAGAATCCATCTTCAAATCCCAGTAATTGGACCTCATATATGCTCAATTTAGGATGCTTTTTGAAATTCTCCCTAACGCACCATGGTCAAACTATGATCGTAGAAAAAAGAACATGCCTCATTTTGATGGCATCATAGGATCCAAAAACGCTAAGACTACAGACTTGGTGACAAACCAGTTGAAATATTTGTCTCTAAGATAACCTGTAGCAGGACAAGCTTCGACTTTGTCCTCCACCACCACCCAGTCAGTGGATGTGGATTATGTACAGTCGTCGTCAAACCCAAATAGTAACCAACAACTAGGAGGGAACAAGAGGAAAGGACGAGGTAATAATCGTAAGGGTGGGAAAAATAATAATAATAAAGCCAAGGATGATAATAATAATGATAAATCAAATAATAATGTTGGTGAGGGAAATAAAGAAAAGCGGAAGGTGAAGTTTCCCTGTAAAATTTGTAAAGATGATCAACTTACCCACTTATGCCCCAAAATCGAGGAAGCCTTGAGGATCTTATCGCAGCTTCCCACTGTGATGAAAAACTCGTTTCCACATAACTAGAATATGGCCTCAGGTACTCTAACACTGAAAATGCATCGAGTGGGAGTCAAAACCCTTTGACACATAAAGGTGTCCATTTATGTATCAATATGGTTAAGTCTCAGATTGATGTAGCCACTCGATCTCACGATTATGGTTCTTCACATACTATTTTAGGTCCAAATCCTCCTCCTCCCCCAGAAACACCATTGCATATCAATAAGCCAAAACCTCCTCCTCGTATTCCGAAATGAGTACTAAAGTGATCTACCCACAATCCTAATTCTAGATCCACCAAAAACTATTCGATTGTTGAATATTTGGGTCAAACCTCATGTGCAATGTCATCTTTGGAGGTGCTCCAGATGTGTCCTTCACAGAGAAATGCCTTGTTATCTGCGTTAGGATCTATAGATCTGTGTGGCTCAAAGGTTATCAATTTTGATGTCACGGACGTTAAGCCTCGATTACCTTACCATGTGGCCTTTAAAATCCATCTGGAGTACATGAAAATTACCATCAAACGTACTGTAATTGATGAAGGTGCTTCGACATCTGTGATCTCCCTAGCCTACTGGAAAGCCATTGGCTCTCCGACCCTGTCTCAATCCATGATCATGTTGATTTCATTTGATGGGAATTATTTTATACCCCACGAGATCCTTCTTGCTTTCCTAGTCCAGTTAGGTAGAAATACTGTGGAGGTCGAGGTCAAGGTGGTTGATGCGCCTCTCAACTACAATCTACTACTAGGCTGTATTTGGACTTATTCCATGATAGTCATTGTGTTGCCAGTTTTACGCACTTTATTCTTTCCTCACGAAGGAAATATTGTGACGATTGATCAATTTTCCTTTGTGCATCCTTTTCCTAGTGCATCGGTGGGACCTTCAGTCTCGATTATTGATAATTCTCAGCATGCAACTCAAAATGTTGGTGTAGGGATGTATTCCTCCTTGATGGGTACTTTTGATTTCATGGCACCAATTCAACATATTAATTCCATTTCTAGTGAGTGTTCATCATCGATGAGGTCTGTTCCTTTCTGTACTTCGTATTTCAATGACCCTTGGACCCTACCTTCCCCGACTATGTCGTATGAAGGTCATTTTCACATTGGGATGGAAATACCATTGTTAACAACAAAAGTTGTGTATCAGGCTATTATAGAAGCTACTGTTGACCTAGATCCTTCCTCCTCGTGAACGAATGAGGTGGATCCCATTTTAGAGCCCATATGGGTCGTTCAATCATCTTGTTCACACGATTTCCTTAACGATACTTTACCTTTGGATGCAACCATCTTAGAGGCCATGTTTGGTCTTGATAGGCCTTGGGATGATGTGCATCATTGATCCTATTTTATCTCGGATCTTGTTAGGATTGAATAGGATGACTTTAGATCTACCCTGAGTGATATAGTCGGTCACGCCGTGGTTCCGTTAGATATGCATGGTATTTATGCCAAAGTAAACATGGAAAATATTTCTCCTACCGTCGTGATTGACATCTCTCGTACCCGTGGTAAAATCAAGAACGTATATGTCGGTGCAGATTGTTCCCCTAAGGAAATTCATATCTACATCGATCTCTTCAAAGAATTTCGAGATTCATTTCCTTGGTCATACAAAGAGATGCCATGGATCGACCCTAACATTGTCGAGCATGAAATTAAAACTTATCCAAATGCTAAACATGTTCAACAACATCTTAGAGCTGTAAATCCTAGGAAGGCTCTCGCTGTTAAGGCATAAGTAGAGAAACTGCTCAATGTTGGTTTCATCTACCTAGTTCCCTTGACTGAATGGGTATTCAAATCCATTCCCATAGATAAAAATCAAGGAACCATCCATGTGTGTATGGATTTTAGGGACTTGAACAAGGCCTATCCTAAAGATAACTTCCCCACTCCTTTTGTTGACCAGATTCTTGAAAAGTGTGCAGGAAGAAAAGTATTTTCCTTCATGGATGGATTTTCAGGTTATAATAAAATTTAGATCAAACCTGACGATCAACACAAGACGATGTTTATTTTTCCTTTGGGTACCTTTGCATATCGGAAAATTCCTTTCGGTCTTAAAAACGTCGAAGAGACCTTCCAACGTGCCATGACCTTTGCATTTCACGATCTTAAGAATATCGTTGAATCTTACCAAGATGATATCACTACTCACTCTCGTAAGAGGGTAGATCACTCAACTCACCTTCGACTAGTATTTGAGAGATGACATTATTATCACATTCGGTTGAACCCTCACAAGTGCATCTTCTGCATTAGGTCTGGTTTTCTTTTAGGATTCATAGTATCTAATCATGGGATCATGGTAGATCCTATGAAGGTTGAGGAAATACTTTGGTTTCCTCCCTCGTGCAAAATTAGACAACTTCAGGGTTTACAGGGGAAGTATAACTTCCTATGTTGTTTCATAGTGAACTATGAAAATATAACTAAAGGTTTCATGCATATTTTGAAGAAGGACACTTTGTTCATATGGGATGAGTGAGCCCAAGAATCCTTTGATGCTCTTAAGAAATATTTGGTATCGACACCTCTGCTGAAGATAAATTTTTCTTTATATCTCTACATCCGAAAGGAAGGTTGGTATGGTATTGGTGCAGGAGGACGATGAGTTCCATGAGTACGTTTTCTACTACCTTAGTCAAAATCTAGTTGGTCCTGAACTTAGATACTCTCACATAGAGAAGCTGGCCTTGGCCATTGTACTTGTGGTTAAGAGGTTACGCCATTATATCTTACTTTGAAAAACTACCGTGGTTGTAGATATAAATCCATTTCAATACGTTCTTACCAGGCATATAATAGGGGGGAAATATAATAAGTGGATTGTTATTTTTCAAGAATTTAATCTCGATTTCGCTTCTGTGAAATCTAAGAAGTCGCTAGTTTTTGTCGAGCTAATGTCAAACTTCTCTAGAATAGATGAGATATTTTTCATGACGATTCATTCGTGGATGAAAATATTTTCCTTATCTCATCTTTGGAACCCTAGTATGGATACATTTTAATATATATTCAAACCTTGAAGCACCCCCAACATATGTCGAGAGATGATTGACGGCATATACATCATCAGGCTAATAACTACCTTATTATCGACGACACTTTGTATCGTCAAGGGGTGGATAATATTTTATGTTGTTGCTTGACTCATGAGGAGGCTGAAGCTATTCTCAATGACCGTCACAATGGGGCATGTGGTGGTCATTTATCCGTGCCTGCAAAAACCCAAAAGATTTTGCGATCTAGTTATTTTTGGTCGTCAATTTTTAAAGATTGCGTTGAAGCAGCCAAGAAGTGTCGCCCTTTCCAGGTGTTCACTCGGAAAATGTGCTCGCACCCAACCCTTATTCAACTTGTCATCACCATTGGTCCCTTCACAAAGTGGGAGGTGGCTTTTATGGACTACAACCCAACCTCGATTGGGGGGAACCAACATATTATTGTGGTCGTGGATTATTTCACAAAATGGGTAGAGGTCATGCCTACCGTTAAATTCGATGGTAAGACTGCAACATTATTCGTGTTCAATCATATTATAGCCTGGTTCAGAATCCCAAAAGAGATTGTCACTGATCGTGGAAGTCACTTTCATATTAAACAATGATAGAGTTAGCATTGAAACTGGGGGTTACACATGGTCATTCTTCCCCTTATTATCCCCAAGAAAATGGACAAGTAGAGGCGGTGAATAAATCTCTCAAGACCATTTTGCAAAAAACTGTCATCTAGAGTAAATCTAACTGACATGTGATGCTTTACCCTGCACTTTGGGCATACCAAAACATGGTAAATACTTCCACCGGTTTCTCACCATTTCAGTTAGTACATTGCGTGGAGTCAATTCTTCCTATTGAATGTGAAATCCATTCCTTTAAATTGGAAATTGAGCTCATACCTAACACATCCGATCTCGAAAAATGCCTCATGCACCTAGAGCATCTCGATGAGCATCATCGAGATGCCTCTACAACCATCAAAGCAAATAAATGATGTGTTAAGGTCCAATACGATAATTTTTTCTGTCCCCGATAGTATGTTGAGGGTGACTTGGTTCTCCTTTATTACCAAGACAAAGAACCGCTGGGGGAAGATAAGTTCAACCCCATGTGGCACGGTCCTTACATTGTGCGATGTGTACTACATAAAGGAGTCTAACAATTATAATACTATGAGGGGAATATGCTGGATGAGCCCAAAAATGGGCTCTACCTTAAAAGGTATTACACTTGAGCCCTCAAACTCAGGTGTGACCTTTGTATATTAGTGTATCTTAATGTATATACTTCTGTATCTTTTTTCTTTGAATCATCATCTTTCTTATTGAGTTTTCCCTTGGTTGGAAAATTTCAACGAAATATTTGGTTTACTTAGGATTCGTGGATGATGTCAGTCATCATACACGGAACATGACTTTTGCCACTTGGGATATTTACTCACCCGAGGGACAACTGGTGTCTTTAGGTGGCATTCATCTAGAGCCATCAACGAATAATGTGGTTGAGTATAACGTTGTTATAGAGCTATTACATAATGCCATTTCACATGGTTTTCGATATTTAGAAGTTCTCCTGGACTCCCAGTTAGTTGTATGTCAGTTGAATGGAAGTTATCATGTGAGAGATCCTGCTCTACTCCAATGATTCCCATGGGTATGAATTTTGGAACGATACTTTGATTTTCTTACTTATAGTCACATCCCTAGAAGTTCTAATCAAGTATCCGATGCATATGCTAATTACATTTCATGTTTTCATTTTTCACATAAATAAGTAAATAAAACACATTCATACATTCATACATTGTAACATATATAAGTAAAGCCGAAGACCAAAAGTTTTTTATATTTCATCCTTTAAAGTTCAAAAAATGTGGTGTCATAGTACAAAATGGGGCTCACACCCTCGAAATACATATATGACTAGTACATAGCATAACCATGACATCTATTCATGTGGTTTCATATGCATATCATGATAGCACACTAAGACATCTGAAATATGCCAGAAGAGTCACACCCACACACAGGGTACACCCACCACCTGTCATTGCATCGCCTCTGGAAGATCCTACACTTGAACCATAGGAATCCTATGTGTCAAACGAGACATGTTCCTCTTGACATTCTATATAACTCTCTCTGTGTCCCCACCTACTAGATCATCTCCTCGACCCCTTCGTCGATGTCATGGGAATCCCTTTGGTCATCGCAGACCTACATCTATGTAAGAAATCAACTATTAATACTTGATACCATACAAAAATATTTGTGATTTTATCAAAATCGAAAACACAAAAAAATGAAATATATAAAAAACATTTCTTACCAATTTCTCTAAAGGAGGATCCTGGTGGCAATGGCATGTCAGGGTCCCCTCGGTAGTCAATCCCTCCATAGGGATAGTCATTGATGGCTATGACCTATCAACACCACCCGTGAAAGAACTCATCATTGTAGGGGGTTGGCACCCTACCACCTCCTAGTCACCTCATCACATCGGTCCATCGTGACATGGTTGGATCACGCATTATGTGTGGAGTAATCTCTACTCTAGGGCTCAAACCTGGAACCCTCTCTAAGAAAAAACTACACAGTATGGATCCAAATCCCAAATTCCTCATTCATCCTTGTTTGTAATCCACCAACTAGCTCTTCATGTTGGCCAGTAGTGAGGTACACCAGTCATAAACAATGGGTCCCAAAAATTCGACCGCATAAAACATCAATGGCCTTGACGCCTGGTACAATGAGGCCGACCCTAATATCTGTGTGAGTACAAGTACGCCAATATTTAGGCTCAGGTTCTTGATCGAGGATTTGACTCTCTACTTTTTCTATGCCTCCAACACAGTGGGTGGCAATGTACTCTGCCATATTCATACCACCTCTAGCCCCTCGGGCCTTGAGATTCACCATCTCGCCTCGGTGAGACAATATTGTGATAAAGTATATGTTGTCCACTTCAATTCTCAATGGTTTCCCATCAAGATGGAAGGCCTCTGTCTCCAGATCCCAATAGTTTATTAGTAACTGGAGAAACCTCACTTGCGCCCTCATTCCTTTGATGGCCCAAAATTTATAGAGGCCACATAATTTCAAATATTGTTGGGCCCTTGTGTCTCTTTCTATTGCTTCATCCACCTCCTCATGCTCCCTTTCCCTCCATTCAATAACCATCCTGCAAAGGAAAGACCAATTTTTGAGTCAATCCTCTTAAGAAACTTGTTTATAGACTTGTATGTAGGATAAAATTATGGCAGTCGTGCATACAGATTCATATACACGTGAAGGATTTGATTTTCCCATGTGCATGAGGTCATGTACATGACCCGATGAACTGTCACCTGTGTACAACGTAGTTTCTAAGTAACGACCTCTAATACTAAAAAAATGGGGACTAAAACTAAAATGTAAATCATTGAAATTGAAGTAAATGGGATGGGCACTTACTTGGTCCATAGGATTTCTGATTCCATTGATCGTAGCTCCCGTAATCTCCACTGGAAGATCGTGGGTAAAATGGCCTCAAAATCACTATGTGGGTGAAAAACTCAAATGGTATGGTAAAATTTATTATTTTTACTATTAAAAGAAAATTTTTACCCGATTTGTATAGTTTTACCATATGTTTTCTATTTTTGGCCTTATGGAGTAATAGCACGGTGGAAAGACTTGGTTTTAAGTGGTTTTTTCCAGGGATTTTAATGGATTTCTAGCATCCTATAGATTTTTTTTGCCTTCGTAATGTATATTCTTTCATCGACATAAAGGATATGTTTTCACTCCTGTTTGCATTTCTACATCGTCCTATGATATTGATTCATACACCTTAGGTACAAACCCACTTCTTAACGACAAAAAACCTTATCACTGCTATTAGAAGTGTCATTATTAAGTGGTAGAGACTTACCAAACATGGGTACCCTATTTAGAACATTTCTTGTCATTTGGTGCCCATGTAGAATTTATTCCGTAGGACTGGGAGTTCCTTATAGTCCCAATATGACTTTGCGTTCGACCCCATTTTCCTACTCAAAATCATTCTGACTACTACCTATGAGACTCACCCCGTGTCTTGGTTAAGCTCTTTTCCACTCCAAAAATGAAAATATTTTCGAATGAACTTGTCTCTTTCACACTCGTTAGATGGTTTTGAAAGGATGTATATCTGGTATAAGTTTAACCCTTTTCTAGACCAAGAAGACTACTTATGAAAAATGAATACTCTGGTTGCCATTAGCTAGAAGAGTTCTCTTGGGTATGATTTTATACTTTTTCGGGCCTTGGGGACTAAATCTATGAAAAAGGACATTTTTGAGTTAAGTTTTAATTGCATTCCATCATCCTTCTTACATTGTTGAGCCTATTGTTGGCTCCCACTTTCTTTTTATAAGCCTCTTTCGTTAGCAATTCACATCACTAGACAAGAAACACCTTCCATACATCCATTACAACTTGACACCCTTTACTCGTAGAGAAAACATCCCCCCAAGTGTCCATGCCCCACATGCATTCCCTTGCATTGAGAATACATATGTTCCACTGCTTGGAACTAGTTTCTTACTCGCGACACTTATTTCCTCTCCTGTATCATATCATTTCTTTGCCTATGAAAAACCAAAAAATAATATGGGTGGGAAAAGAATATTATCTCTTATTAGAAACAATCATGTCACCTTTGAACATAGCACAAAATATTGAGTCCATTTTCATCCAAGGTTTAGGCTTAGCATGACCTTAGGAAGTTGAGCTCATTACTTAGAGTTTACTCCTCTTACTTGTTATTCTTCCAATCCCTATGGAGAGTTTGTTGATGCCTCCTGTGTCACAAGATTTTGTCAATGATCAATATTAAGTCTATTCTTCATTAGTTATCCATATGTCTCATTCTCTTGTTCAAAGGAAGTTTAAGGCCCGTGTCAGCCATTTCTCAAAACTCTTGACTTTGCATCTCGACCATACCCTTAGTGTATCTCAAAATCACATGAAGTTGTTGTCCTACATTACACCCTGGGCCTACTTTCATCATTGGTAGGTAACCTTGAACCCAATGGATGACATCTCCTCATTGGTTGTTGATTGGGGGGTTTCTCTTGCGTTCGACGACAAGAAATCTATTCACACATTGAGATTCATGCAATGCATTGGATTTCATTATCCCTATTGGTGGTTTCCTCTCCTTTTTAAACAATTTTCCTTATTGGATGCTATTTAGAGGGTCTCTTTCATGCACTAGTTGCATCTGTTGCATGAAAGAGACGCATATGGTCGTTGGTTTGTGAACATCCTATTCGTTTGAGCTCCTCCTAATAATAAAGATATTTCTTTGTACCTCGTGCTGGATAATGAGAGATGCCTTAATGCTCTCCTTTCAGCGGGTCTCCTTCCATTTAATTCATCTCATCTAGTTTGGAAATGATACCTAGAGTCCTATTAGTATCTAGAGGCTTGTAGTCACCAGTGACAGGTTTTCCCACCATCGACAATTGGGAATACATGAATGTCTCATGATTGATGTATTCTTCAAGTGTTCGACCTCAACACCCTTATTCACACTTGTGGAATGTACTCGGTTCCTTGAAACCTACTTTCATTATTGGTGGGTTGTCTCACATTTGTTAATGATATACCTTAATGATTGGTAATCAAATGAAGTCTCATTTTGTTTGACTTCAACTCCTCTATTCACATGATGTATAATTGCACCTTCGATGGATAATGTAGAAGACCTATAGCTTACAATAGCAACATCCCATTTATGTTGTTGTTTTTCATCGGACTAGTACCTATATGACTTCAGTGATCATGGAAGATCAGATTGTACCCCATTGTATACGTATATCTTTAGTTGATTTTGAGATTGGACTCTACTGTGTCTTGTTCATGACTATGAAAACCTATGCCATATGTCCACTTTGTATTTCCTGCTCATGGCCATGAACAACTATTTGATATATATCCACATGGATATGCAATGTAATTTAGACTGGTAGCCATGTGTACAAAGTCATTATGGATTGTAATATTCTCATGAGTAACTAGTACTTCCAACTGAGTCTTCATTACTCCACTTCTGGGAATTATAATATATTTTGGCCATCGTAGATACTCCTTTGACCTCACACATTAGGATGCATCTATTATAGAAAATTTTTCCTCACTCCATGCATATTGCTTGGATGGCCTTCCATTTCCCTCTGTAGACTTGAATTCCCCTTTTGTGTTCACTCAAGAGCTAAAAATACATATTTTTGTACACATATGCTCCCTACCAGTTAGATAACTCCCATATACGCAGGTTTCTCCACTACATCCCACATACATCGGGTTTGGTGCTCAAAATTTAAAACATATGTTAGGTTTCCATGCCATGTCATGTGATCCATGATCCTTGACCTTCCATATACTAGAAATGCTTCGACTCAACCCTTCAATTCCATCGATAATTCAACATTGAGACCAAAGACACTCTGGAGAAATTTCACTTCATATTGAGTCTGCATCCCTTTGTCCTTGAAAGTGTGAACTTCTTGTGTTAAGCCCCCAAGCTCTTCCTATCTTGTGTTGGAGAACCTTAGTGACTCCTACATGTGAGCTTGCCTTTGCAGAGGATTGAAGTGGTGGATGACCAGCTGGAGGGACTTAATTTCTCAATTCTGATATGTGTCGTTACAGAAATTTGTCACATATCTACTTCTGTTGATTACATTAATGGAAATACTCTTTTCTCATCCAATTGATATCTTGCAAATATTTGAATTTCTTTCCATGGGCGTATTTGTCATGTATGTTAATGGATTATGCTAATTTATATGCTGAAATTATATATCATCACCACATGCTTGTGTATCTTGGTTTTTGAGGACAAGTTGCAAGTATAAATATTTGGGTCGTGTGCTTAACGATGGTCTTCTTTAAATTTCCGGACGAGGTAGAATTCTATCCTTGTCTTGTTATTTGTTGGCACAGGGGCAGACCTGGGGTTCAACGCTTTAACAAAGAACAAAAAAAACCCTAACTACCAGCCCTTTAGGCAACACCTGCGAAGCAGATGAAGTCTCACCCGAGGTAGAGGCAGGGGTGGTCGCAGGACTCAAGTGTCTACAACCTAGCTGGGACACAGATCTATGATTACAACACTTAACAGAGCACTTAGCAGTTAACATTCATTAATATTCACTTCGCAGGGGAAAACCCTAATTACAGAACAACACAGTATGCACAAGATCTAATACATCCAATCACTTAGCATATAGAAATAGATAAGATCTAGCATTCATTACCATTACTAAGCACTAAGCTACTATTATATCAGGTGCATCTAACATATATCACTGCACTAAGCATAAATCAAATCAATAGCATAAAAACTATAATGCACAAAGCAACCACAACACAGGATATACGTGGTTCACCCCAGTGTGGGGCTATGCCCATTAACTCTTCTCTTCTTTATTGTCTTCTATCAATCTTCTACAAGCACAGAGCCACAAGAACCCACTCCACATAGGACAGGAGATCTGCGTGCACCTTGCTAGACCCTACTTCCCCGAGCTAGGTTACAACACAAAGCCTCTTTACAGTCACTTGCACCTAGCTCTGCAAGTTCTCATGCACACAATATGCACAAAGATAACTCAATCACATAGATCCACTACTTACATCACTTGCACTTAGCACAATATAACACTTAGCACCACGTCTCTCCTAGATGTAGTGTGTTTCTTACATCATCTAGATATCTATTTATACATTACAGAAGGGGCCAAGGCATGTGTAAACCCATGGGCCTACATTCCATACCCATTACATAAACCCTAAACCCAAAAATCCCTAAAAAGGGGGAAATATCCTGCGATCTCCGCTCTGCCTTCGACCAGCTTGTCGAAGTCCCAAAAATAGTCAAACATGACCAAGGTTCTCCAAAAATTGGTCAAGGGCCAACATTAGAATTTCGTTTATGTAGCATACTTGAGATTATGATTGATTTATGGGTGTCGTTTCATATATTGTGGTTTTCCCCTAGCCATAGAGAGATTTTGCTCATAACAATAGATGAAATAAATAAATAATTGCAAGATCTATTGGAGTAGGGAGTAATTCAACCAAACACCTCACCTTGTGGATCACCTATCATCATAATACCCAAGAAGGATGAGACTTGGAGAATGTGTGTAGACTACATAGATTTGAATGAGATCACCCTTGAGAATCAATACCCTCTACCTTGGATCGTTGACTTGCTAGACCAGTTGCAACATGCCAAGTACTTCACTAAGTTGAATCTCAAATTGGATACTAAAAAGTACGAGTTAAAGAACATGACACCTAGAATACCATCTTTAGGACAAGGAAAGGTCTATATGAATATATGGTAATGCCTTTTTGTTTATGTAATACACTAGATAAATTTATGCATTTGATGAATGATGTATTCCGTTTCTTTCTAGATTCAATTGTAATAGTGTACTTAGATGTTATATTGGTTCACATCTCTCCATAGGAAGAACATATTTCACATCTCATGCATGTGTTAGAGACTCTAAAAAAGTTTCAATGATTTTCAAATATTAAGAAATGAAATTTTCCTAGCAGTAATTGGTGTATTTAGGGTATGTGATTAGTGAAGGGGAAATCAAGATAGATCCCATGAATATGGAGTCCACCATAAAGTGGGAAAATCTTACTAATTCCATTGAATTTAGGATATTTTTTGGGGCAACACATTATTTATAGAAGTTTATAACATCCTTTTTAGTTGTGATTTCACCACTCCATGCAATAACGTCTAGCCACAAGAGTTTCTAGTGGGGAAAGAATCAACATAAAGATTTGAACAAGCTTAAACTAAATATCAATCAAGCACCATTCTTGCATTTCCTAATTTGTAGAATCCCTTTGAAGTGGATATGGATGCAAGTGGATATGATATGGGAGCAATATTGATGCAAGGATGCAAGACGATATGCTATCATTATGAAATGTTTCATGGTGGAGTTTCGAACTAACCTACATATCACAACAAACTCTATGCTCTAGTTCAAGCTATTAAGAAGTGAAAGCACTATTTAATGGGAAAGGAGACCATCATTCACACTGATCACTGACCACTATAGTATTTGCATCCCTGGAGTAAACTTCAACAAACCAAGCACTACAAGTGGATGGGGTTTTTACAACAATTTCATCTAATCATGAAATATAAGAAGGAAAATCTAATAAGTTGGTAGACATGTTTTAAAGGCCACCCACATACAAGATCATAACTTTGGGAACTCTTATGCACATGGATCCTTTCACCCATGATGCATAAAAAGAGTCACAGTGCACACATAGAATATGGGAGTTTAAAGAGGTGTTTCTATAACTAGAGGGAAAATTTCATGTATAAGAAGGTGATAGTAAGGATGATTATCATCTCCATGATGGGTTTTTATAGAATTTAGACAAGTTCTATGTTTCTGAAGGTGAAAGATTCCATATTATTAGAGAGGTTCACACCTCCAATGTTGCATGGCATTTTGGTGTTGGGAAGAGAATTGCCAACTTACAAAGGTATTTGTATTGGTCTAGAATGAAAGAATATGTAGCTCGGTTTATTAGAGGATGCATACATTGTTATACCAACAATTCTAGTAACATAAATAAAATATTATACCATCCCCTACTTGTACCTATAGACCTTGGGAGATAATCTCTATGGATTTCAAGGGTGGTTTTGAAAGAGACAATAAGGAACATGATTATTTGTTTTTGGTAGATGACATGTTTAGCAAGATATGCATTCTCATGCCTTGTAAAAATACCATCAAGTGACATGATGCAAAAAACATGTTCTTTGAAAAGTTTTAGAAGTACTTTGGGATACTATGGAGCATCATAATAGGTAGAGATACCATATTTTTGAGTGCCTTTTGGACTACAATTTGGGAGAATATGGACACCAAATTTAAAATATCAACAACTTTCCATCCACAGAAAGGAGTAGGGAACAAGACATTGGTTTATCTTTTGAGGGTTACAATAAGAATCATCGAAGGACCTGGAATGAAAATCTAGTTTATAATTATTATTTTTTATAACAAAGCAATCCATACTTATACTGATAAGGCCTCTTTTGAAACTTGATTTGGGTATTTTCCACCTTTTCCCGTAGATGTTGTATATGATATCAAGGAGGAGTGAGGGAAGACACTACAAGAGAAGTATTGAAGGATAAAAATTCATTGATAAGATTAGGTAGATCCATTTTCAATTACATGAGACATAGAAGAATTCATAGAAAAAGTACAAAGACCAACATGATCGACATGGGATTGAGTAAACATTCAAGGTAAGAGACATAATTTGATTGTATCTGAAAAAAGAAAGGCTATAGGGTCTTGGGAAGAAGATCAAAGCTCTATAGTATGGTTCTTTTCAAGTGTTGGAAAAGGTGGGTGATAATGCCTATATAATCAATATACTACCCCCATTTAGGGGCATTTACTTAGTAGTGAATGTGGAAAATATGAAACTCTATGAGCCTTCCATTTTAGACCAGGAAAATAATGAGCAAGTCTTACCTACCATATAGGAATTATCACTAGAATATTGGGCAGAGTTAGCAAAAGATATAGTTTTATAGAAGAAGTCCAGAACAACTAGATGGGGGAAGTACAAACTATAGCAAGTTGGGATAAAAGGGAAACTTCTAGGCAAGGTGAAATGGTACTCTAGTGAGAAGGTAGAGGAAAATTTTCATTAACTCCTTCAGTAAAATATTTTTGGGACCCAAAGAAACCCCAAATGGGAAGGTATGATCTGAAATGAATCATTATAGAAATTTTCATTTATTTTGGTGCTTTCTTGGTGGAAAAATTGGAGCTATTGGCTTGTAGGGCCCATTTTAGATGTAGGTCCCACTTTGGAGATTTAGGGTCTAAAATTTTTCGAAGCTTGTTTAAGTTCAAATTGAATAATGGTTTGATTGTTATCTAAAACATTAAGGGAATCACAAATAATTTTAATTGTACAAGTTCTACCTTTAAAAACTTTCCAACGAGATAAAGATCACCTCAACTAGAGTTTGTATGCAAAAGTTATGCCTCTAACAAGTTGAACTATCCTATTGATGACCATGGTACTAAGTGGATTCCACATTAGAGTCTATCATTCACAGATGTGGAGTTAGTCATGTGTGGTCTTTCAAGAAGATTTTAGAGAGTCCAAAACCTTAACATTAATTAGAGGTTGAGACATGCAAAGGTCCTAACCCTAACCCTAGACGATTATCAGGGTATGTTAAATATCAGGCCGCTAATAAAGGAAGGGTATACATTATTATTGTATTGAGTATTGTTCCATAGGAGAGTATGCCATTGAGAGTGGGATATTGAAGGGCTCATTTTAGGGGTAGGTCCCACTTTGGAGATTTAGGTTCTAAAACCTTCTAGAGACCGTTTAAGTCTAGATCAAATAAGTGTATTAATGTTGTCTGAAACATTAAGGGAAACATAAATTATTTTAACATACAAATGCTAATCTCTCATAGAAAACATATTATTCTTTTTAGCTTTCTATTTTAGAAATTATCTCCATAATATTTTAGGTTTGAATTTAGCAAGGTTTAAAAGTTTTTCTTTCTTTTTGTTTATATAATGCCCCTCCCTTTTTCTTTTAATTAATGCTTTGTAATTATTATTTTTTATATCTTTTAGGGACTCAATAGAGGCTTCCATGATATATTTCCAAGAAATCTTGCAATCCTTGTCATATCAGGGGTTAGTCAATCGATTTTGAATTTTAGAAGACCTTCCAAAATAGTACTTGTTCATACATGTTGAGAATTTTGTTACAAATTTATGATAAAAGTCCTCAATATTGTTGTTGATTACTAGGAAATTTAATTCCTTTTTCTAAATCCATTAGAAAAATATCAAATTTGTTTTTTCCAAAGACCAAGTACTTTTAATTATTAGAACTATCTTCCATGGGATTTTTATGTAGGGAAATGTTTAGAGTTAGAATTAAGAGTGTATGATCCTAGTTGGGATCATGATCATTCAATATGCATGCTAGAATTAACAATTTTGGTGCATAATAGGATATTTGATATAACATAGTGTAACACCCTGTTTCCCCTGGTTTGTAAAAATAACTATACTGGCCAAGAACTATGGCAGACTCAAAGATGTCAATGTGTGATTCTGAATGGACCTTAGTATAAAAGGTCGACGAATGTAAATAATGTTATGAATATATGTTGCAGGATTACTGAGAGAGGGATGTGCTGAAAAGAGACCACGATGGCTGATGAAAGGTGGTGGAAGGCACCTAGAATGGTGGCATTAATTTCCACTTAAACCAATACCATATCTGGTCTTCACTGGCCTGAAGACCAAGAGCGGCTCGCTGGCCCCAAAATGAATTAATCGCCAGGTTGGTAGGTGAAGAGGCTCCTCATGAGTTAATGAGGGATGGGGGTGAACCGCCCGTCCGTGGAAGCCTCAGACCTGAACACAGTGGGGAAGTTCGTGCCACACGCAACCTCGTCAGAAAAGAAAAGGCAGGAAAGAGGTGTGGAAGGAGGCAGTCGCGACAGAGATCAGAGGGGAGAAATCACTCTGTAA
>JASDQU010686509.1:60535-70642 GCA_032191745.1 Picea mariana
CTTGAATTCTTAGTGCACCCATGGCCTCCTTTTATAGCATGTCTTTGAGGCAATATTCAATTGGTCTTTAGTGTGAACAAGGGGCCCTTTAGGGTACCCTTAGGTCTTTGACCAACCCCCCATTCAGATTTAGCTCAGATTTGAGGGTCAAATCAAGTTGGGAGCTCATCCATAAGTGGGTGAGGGGCCGACAAGAACCATAAATGTGTCGTTCACAGGAATGCACGACTTTTCTCCTACAAAGTCACTCATATGGCGCATGTGCGCTCTACGATATTTTTTGGCTTGTGCACGTGCGCGCACTTCATTTAGTGTTTCAACGCATGTCAATTTTTTGACTAGTTGTATAGTTTGTGCCTTTTGGAAATGCATTTTTTGGGTTGTAGGTGAACTAATAGGTGTTGAGAGATGATGTGTTCCTGTAACCATTTGCATGTGATACTGTAGACAAAATTTTAGTGATAACAGATGACCCCTGATGTGTGAGGTTAGGAGCATACGTATAGCCAAGATACATCAATGTTTCTTCTACTGAGAGTACCATTGTAATGAAGAGTGTTGATAGGAACTACAAGAGAGATCCATTGGAGGGAGAGGGGAAACTGTGGGACCTAAACCTTTCTCTAGGTAGGGGAAAAATAAAATCTGTATACAAATGAGGTGGGCATGCCCCATGCTCGTGTCATGTAACTTGAAAAATGTATGACAGTAACTGAAGTTGTATGATGATGTAGATAACTGCAGCGTCCTCCAGGGTGGTTTGATAATGGCAGATGACAATTATGATGGTGAACATACTCTGAAAAGAAGCAAGGATGCCTGTAAGGAGTGTTGATGACTCATAGGCATTGATGGCCTAACCAATTTAGAGGTCTTCGGCTAGTATAAAACAACTGCAATAGTCGCATAGTAAGACCCACCATAACATGAGGTTGTGTTGAAGTCGAATGTTATGGGGGTCAACGACAGTAGAGATAAATGATGGTTCTCTCTGTGTCGTCCGAGACTCCTCATTGGAAAGGTAATGAGAGTCAAGATATTACCACTCTTCTGGAAACTGTGCTGATGTCGATAGAAAGGGAGACAGGACTCGAAGAAGCAAAAGGGATTCATGAAATCCACTGGATAAGATCAAGAACTAATAAGGAACATGGATGAAGTGAAGATGCAGTGAGACTCAAGACTTCCCTTGGTTGGGGATATATGTGAAGGATGATTGGCAACAACTGTGAAACTGGATCTAGCGTTAGGGTGACAACTAGACGTGGGTTAAATTGTGCCAGAGGCGTGACAAAGTGGACAAACTTAGAGATCAGGGTTACATGGACTGTGGGACACTCGGGGTTTATGGACGATGTCAAAAGGAGTAGAAGATGATGAATTCCCCAACCAAGGGCGACATGGTTTTCTTTTCCAGGAAAAAGAAGGTCACCAAGGGTGATAACACAAGCTATGTAAATGTTGGAAACAAAGGCTTTTTACAATTACCAAATGAATAAAGAATAATGTGGGATGAGTGTACATATAAAGAAATGGGTGCCCCAGTGCAAGATGGCTTGGCCTGTGAGGGTGCAAGTTGCGTGGAGAAATGGTGGAGGGTGGGGGCCCCATGGGTGGGTTTTTGTATGAGGTAAATGAGTGGAGGACAATATGAAGATGGGAAAAATGATTGTGGATGAAATGGAGGGTTAATGATACTGCAAAGGCACAATCAAACCTGAACCGTGATGAGATAACCTAGGAGCCCATTGGGAAAGCTAAAACAATGAGGAGAAGGAGTATGTGGTTGATTCTCGGAAATGCCTAAGACTATCAAGACTCCCATCCCTAGGGGGTGAAAGCAACATGAGTGTAAAAGTGCCAAGGGGGACTATGAATGGGACAAATCATGTGGAGGAGAGTGCTACCAGGTGACAGTACCGAAAGGTAGTGGAGGTGATGATACTACAGAGCCAGATGTGAGGATACGAAAGGTGAATGTCAGAGGGTGTGACTGGGAGATGCAATGGGTATTCAGAGGGAATGATTACATTCCATCGTCGATCATATACCTAAAGGGGTTGCGCTGATTTGTGATGACCAAATACCTACAAACACTAAAACCGAATACCCGACGTGAACAATATCTGAAGATAAAGAACATATATCAATTATGTGATAATTTTAAACATGAGCATGTGTACCTGGACGTGATGTGAGAAAAATGCTCCCCCGAGGAGCGAGTACGGATGGTGACCCGGGGAATGTGAATGTGTTGGCGGAAGGATCCTAATCCCGTGGTTGAAAATGGATTGAAAAATAGAGACTCTGAGCTCCTGTAACTCAGTGTGTAAGTTTTGAAAAGGGAACTATATATAGCTGTGGGGCACACAATGCCACCTCATTTGTACCTGCTTCCATAATGATTTGACGAGAGGTTTTAGAGGAGATTTGGAGATTACAGGAGTTCGAGTTGATTGATATAGGATTTGCAAGAGCTAGGTTAGTGGTCTCATCCTCCTGCATAGTAGATAGGTTCTATTTTCTGGGTAGGGTTGTATGGATGGTTGTACTAGGGGTTTTTGTAGGGGTGGGCCCACCAATGTGCGGGAGAAGGAAGGATACCCACGCTAAGATGCGTGGGTATAATTCCCTCTCCCATGCATGATGTGCGGCTATGTTGAAGACAACCGCGCATGGGGGGCGCATGGGTGGGACAAAAAAGTGCGCATTGGGTGCGTGCTTGTTCGATTTACAGCTGCGCACTATGTGCAGCTGTTTCTCTGACAGTTGCGCACCAGTGCGCAACTGTGTAGAGAATAGGTGTGCATGAATGCGCACTCGTGGGTGTGACAGATGTGCATTGATCCACATCTGTTTCTTCGACAACTGCGCATTGATGTGCACTTGTGCGAAGAAAAGGCGCGCATATGTGCGTGATTGTGGGGGGTGACAGCCGTGCACTTGAGGCAAAGCTGGGGATTTTGAAAAAACTTGTATTTTTTGAAGATTTTTGTTAATGAATGTTGATGGTTGATCAAGTGTTGTTTGTGTGAATGTAGGTGATCAGTTCAGCATGCCAGTCCACTGGAGAGAGCAGGACTGGGAGGCCTCAGAGAGGTAGTGAGAGATGAGCCAAGCATTCAGGGACCCTTGGCAGCCTATGGGCTACTCAAGTTCTTCGACTGCCCACTGATACGGTCGCATGAGTACCTGCTTCAATATCTGATTTTGATGTGGATCACTGAGCTGCAGTGCTTCATTGTGCAAGGGCAACGTATGACATTCTCAACTATGGAGGATGTCTATTTCTTGACGGGTCTCCCTTTTCAAGGAATGGCCCTATCTGCTGATCCCTATTTGCCAGGGGATGTACACTTGGTAGATTTGGGACAGAGGTATTGTTTGGGGCCGAGCATTATGTCAGGTTCAGTCATCCATATCGAGGTGATGGATGCGCTCTTGCATCAATGCATCACAGTGATGATTATGAGGATCTACAGATCCTTAGCGAATCAACGGATTAGTGGTGGTCAGTTGAGGATTATGCAGAGAGTATTGGATGGGGATTTTTTCTACTAGGGATTGATGTTGCACGCCAAGATGTCGGGGAAGATTAACTGGTGTCAGTCTGCCGAATCTGGTGAGTTTTCCTTTGGATCTATCTTGGTGGCATGGTTTCTGGAGAGGGTGCCCATGTTGTTCCCTAGAGTGTTGTTATCGACTGTTGGGGAACGAGAGCCACGATTGATGCGGTGGGCATCGATTTTGATGCGTCATGGAGTGGGGGAGGGTGACCACTATTTTACGACCACATTGGCGCGTGTGTGGTGTCATATGCCACATATCATACTACAGTTCCCATATGGTGGGATGGACTTCCGACATGACCCAAAGATGGTGTTGCCTCCTGGAGAGGATTGGGACCAGAGAGGTATGTTGGTGTATTTATGTGTTGTGATTTTGATAGTGTAGCATATGTTTATATGTATGGATGCTGATTCTATCTTTTTTTGTGTTGTTACAGATGTGGGGCCACGAGGCCTAGAGGCAGAGTTGGTTGGAGAGCCGACTCCCTAGGGGCTAGTGAAACCACCGTGGGTAGAGCCGCGGGTGGGAGAGAGATGCCAGAGAACAAGGATGGTGCGAGGCCAGCATATGAGGTGAGAACCGACAGGAGGCATAGATTTGACGATCTAGGTGTAGATCCCTCGCATGCGCCTCAGGTAGAGTCTGGTGAGGGTTTAGATTATTTTCGACAACGGTTGGAGGTGGTACTGCAGGGTGTGCCCGAGGGCTTGTGGTCCCATATCTAGGATGAGAGAGTCCTGGAGCAGTGTGTGGGTGGACCTGTAGAGTTATGGACCCTGATCTACAGAGAAGTTGTCGCAGGGGAAGCGATGACTGGGTGACTGCCCCTCGGACCTGGAGGACCCCCAGCTGGTGGGGCACCTTCTGCAGGACCTGGTGGTGGTGCTCTGGGGGCACCTTGAGTGCTATGTTGTATATTTTTATATTTATATAGGTCTGCGAGCCCATTTTGTATAGGGTAGTGTGACACCCATTTTGTACCTATAGGGGTGAGGAGGGCTCACTTGCCTACGAGTGATGTACATTTTGTACTTTTTTGTAAACATTGATGACACATTGATCGATATATATATGTGTGGATATACATGTTTGGGATCTCTATGATGTTTACATGTGATGATATTTTGTTATGTTTTCTATGATGTCTAATCTATATGTTGTGACAAACTTTTGATGACTTATGTATGTGTGATGATGTCTTGATGTGATAAATGCCAATTTAACACTAGGTTAGCCATGTTATCTTCTATTTGATTAAATTGTCGTAGAATATGTGTAAATGTAATGGAATGAAAGTTTCGAGATAAGAGTCTAACTTGCAAGAATTTATGAAAGAGGTAAGGATCGTGGACACGGTACACATTGTTGAACTGCAGGACGACAAAATGGGAATCTAATAAGACACTAAGGTGACAAATGTGGTAGTGAATGGCCTTGGCGAGGAGGCCAATGATGATTGCGTATTATTCTTGGTTGTTGGTTGTTGAGCCCAAACATATGCCGCTGGGGTGGAGAAGTTCATGTGAGGGGGTGTAGAGGGCCCAAGCGGCCAAAGTGAGATTCTGTGTCCAACAGATAGCTCCATCAGCATAGCCGATGTGGTAGGCCAATGGAGGATGCATCTGTCAATAACACGAATGGTAGATCAAACATGAGGCGTGGAGGGAACAAAAGAAGACTAAAAACTCTACAAATGTGTACACAAGAAAAATCCTAGTGTAGAATGACTACACTCAAGCGTAAAAATTCTTTAAGTACAACCCGTTGATGGGTTCTTTGAGAGGATAGACTTCTGGAGAGGCTAAGATGTATGCACCTTTAGTGAGGCAGTGTTGGACGATGTAGGGTCCATGCCATAATGTCTCGAATTTCCCATGACTGAGAGTATCGTGAGCGATATCGTAGGCTAGGATGAGATCTCCTTCGTTAAGTGAGCGAAGGTTGACATGGTGGTCAAAGGTGGCCTTTGACCGTTTCTTAGCTGCCTCATTTTTCTATAAGGAAGACCAACGATATTAATCCAATGACTCTAAGTTCAACAAGCGTTTCTCCATTGGAGTAGTGTTAGGTAATAACTTGATGGCGGTGCACAATGTGGGAATTTCTCACTCGATGGGGAGGGTGGCTTCAATCCCATGGACGAGATGAAATATTGTAAAATTGGTGGCAGTTTTGGCTGCCGTGCGATAAGCCCATAATGCCGAAAACAACATATGATGCCAATTGGTCTTATGTTTGTTGACAGTGTTTTTCAACATGGTTTTGAGGACTTTGTTAACAATCTCGACCTGTCTGTTGGACTGAGGGTAGTATGGAGATGAAATGTCATGGGAGAATCCTAAACTTGAGGAGAGTTCGACGAAGATCTCATTCTCAAAGTGTTTACCATGATCAAAGACTAATTGTAGTGGAGCTCTGAAGTGAGTAATGACATGATTGAAGAAAAAACGCATTGTTGTGTCAACGGTGTTATTGAAGGTAGGCATGGCTTCAGCCCATCTAGTTGATGCAGTCGATCCAGGTTCTCCCTCACCACGGATGTCTTCAGTGCCCTCGCACAGCCGCTAATACAACTGGAGAACGCCGAAAGGTATCAGCTGGTAAAGTTACCTTATGGACAAACTTTAAAAAAAGTTAAGAAAAAAAATGAAATTTGTAACCTATCTTGATACTATCCACCTTTCAAACAAAGGATTACCTTAGGACAAAGAAAGATGATACCCAACTTCTTCAAACCAAACATTCTCATCTATGATTGACATGGATATCATGCTCAGACGTCTCACTACTAAAAATATATGGGTATGCTTGCCTCTTCTTGAATCGAAGCTTGCGTCTACAACTACTAACGCTAGTTAGACTAACGAGGAAATAAAGACACTGTAATCGATCCATGAGATGCAGAATCTGGGCTTACAGAGTCGGATGCGGGAGTGAAATTCGCAGGTCTCCCTGCATCGACATCTATGAAAGCTAGTTGTGTGGGCTGGATGGTAGGTCTCCCACGATAATCTTTAAACGATTTTTCCAACTGAAAACATTTCGTGTCTCTTCTGTGAATCTCCAATAAAAGTATTTGAAAGCCTCGACACAAATAGTTGAAATAATACACAGAATTTCTAAAAACAACTTGAATCGTGGAAAAATACACAGGATTGATGACAACAACCTATCGAACAAATGTTTGTGAAGACTGTTATTTGACATGAACTCGTATACCAGCAAGCGTTCATGGCCTCGTGCGCAACATCTGAGTAAACGAACAAGGTTAAGGTGACGGACGCTAGTGAGGACCTTCACTTAGGTTGGGTAGTCTGCCTTTCATTTAATTTCTTAACGGTGACATCTGTGCCATTCAGAAGTTTTCCCTGTTCATAGATTAAATCACAAGAATTAATCTGAAAACTTCGCTTACATTTGGACAAAACCATCAAATCCACCAGTGACCACTGAAAGGTGAAACGCCCACCAGTGAAAGCTGAAACGTCCACCGCCCACCAGTAGAAAGGTGAAACGCCAAGATAATTCCGACTAATGTAGTCCTCCCACTGTCGTGGCATAAAACTGTAAATTAAACGGTTGTATTTCATTTCTCTTCTGTTAATATTTTAATTTCTGTTAATCACTTTGTCCCGGCAATCAGTTAGCTAGCTGTGAAAGTAATTTTTAAATATGATTAGGTAAATGTAAAAAAATAAACACATAAATAGATGTCTTTATAATAGCTAGGAAGTTAATGATTGAAATCACAGCCATTTATTTTGTGTGACTACTAAGAATATTCCAGCCATATTTAATCCTGTCCATAGAAAACTTATTAAACACTAAACCCCTATTAAATCTGCCCATTGTCAATAGGTATACGCCTTTCGGCGTAATTAAAGTGTACTACAACATGTAAATAAAATTTGTCCCTATTTTATTTTTAATAAAATTATTTGAATCTTTGGGACAGTGTTGGGAACTGCTTTTGCTCTCAACATGCTATTCCATATACCCATATGGGCTGGTGTTCTTACAACTGGACTCCAAGATTTGGGGTGCTCTAAAATTCCATAAAATTAATCCAAGCATTAAGCCTTTTAAACACTGAAGTTTATTACAAGTGTGTCTTCTTTCTTAGAACTTGAATCTCAATCACGCGAAGGCAGGGACTTGTTGCCCCTGCAACTCCCCTTGTTTCTCATGTAGGGCAATCCCATATTACATAGTAGTTACATTTTGTTTAGTATTTTTTATTATTTAAATTGTGTTTAGATGAAATAAACATATGATTTATTATGACAAAAATTGAAGGCACAATTGCATAGAGGTTATTCATAATTTGTTTTTTGGGTTTTCAATTTTTCGAATTTCTCAACTCGTCCTCATCCTGTACTTAAAAGGGGAAAATAAATATTTCACATTAATATTGATTAAATCATATACCTACTTTTCAAGCTTAACTTTGTCTCAAACTGTATTATGATTTGTATCATGAACACTATCAACTATCTAAAATCATGGACCCTCAAGAACAACATTGTGAACTCCTTCAACTTGGTTCTCACCCACCTTTTTCATTTTTCATTAATTTATTCTTGATGCATGGGATAACTCTATTCTTTTTTGAGTGATTGTCTTTAATCATTGTTTATGTTTTCATTTTTGAATGACACCACCTTTAGGTTATGTAGTATTGTTGTATCAGAATCCTATATTTCACCTCCTCTTAACTATGTAAAGTTTATTTAATTTTTTCATCTTCATCACTTTCATCTCTTCCATACTATTTTCGTTGTTTAAAAACATTGATTTTTTTTGGATAATCGTTTTTTCACATCCTTATTAGAAAAAACAACATTACAATTTAACAACTTTTGTATGACTAGCATATTGTTGTCAACATTAAATGATTTGGAAAATATTTTTTCCTTTACAACAATCTTTGTTTTCATTATAAAATAGAACTTTGAATTTGATTTGCAAACAAAATTCTAAAAGACATATATAATGTTTCATCAATTCAAATTGACGTTTTATATATATATATATATATATATACTAAAAACAATTTAAAATAAGTATATATAAAATATAATTACCTTATTCTTCAACATTTCCATACAAAACTAAGTATCGATAGTATGCTTCTATAATTTGTACTTCCTTAATTAAAGTTTAATTACTACACATAACGAAACCCAACAAATAAATATGGACCTATTTTCCTTCAAACTTTCTACATCCAACAACTCAGACAATTTCTATAAACTTTAAACAAGTTTTAGATGCTTCTTTGGATATTTATATTGTCATTAAATCCTATTTTTCCTATTTCTATATTGTCATTAAATCCTATTTTTCCTATTTCTATAAACCTTGGATAACTATTCTATTTTTTATTCACACTATATTCCACATATCCAACTACTAAGGCAATTTCTATAAACTTTAAACAAGTTTTAGATGCTTCTTTGGATATCTATATTGTCATTAAATCCTATTTTTCCTATTTCAAGAAACCTTGGATAACTATTATATTTTTTATTCCATAATGTGTTGAAATTTCTTAAAAAAAAAAAAAAAAATTAATTTTTTACATTAACAATATAATTATAATGATGTCATCATGTTGACAAAAATGATGATTTACTTACAATCAAAATATTAAAAAAGCAACACTCCATGGGAGTACACCTATTGAGAATGGAGGAACTATTTGTCTACTTGTAAAGTGAAGAGAATGTTTATCTATGAAAATGATGTGATTCTAGATGTTATAATGAATGAAATATTAAGTCATGGTCTCTATCAAATTGTTTCCATGACAAATGTGGGATATCAACTCAATGAAGAAGAGTCACCAATATTTCTTTTTTTTTGTGAAATTATGCATCTTATATTTACAAGGAAATATTTACAGTCGCACCCACATAGGGTTTTGAATCTGGTCTCCACATTAATACAAGCTCAATCACCTCATTTCTTTCTGATAGACCACACTCCTATGGGATAAAGAGTCACCAATATTTGACATGCTTAATTATTTAAACAATGAAGTAGATGCAAATTCTTGTATGAGATGAAGAGGGGAGTAAGAAGTGAAATATGAATTATCTAGGTTAGAAGTCTATTAAAACAAGTATTGCATGCATATCTTATTTCCATTTTCATTCCAACATATGTTTATAAAAAAATTGCGATATAAGCATTAAAAGGGAGAACGTGCAAACAAGGAAAAAATAAAACATGAACACCATGAAATTGTTCCCTCTTCTAGGAATATGAAGGCATGAGAAAGGAGTTGATATATGCTTCATGTTGATGATATCAAAATTTACAAAGAGAGAATTTCAATTATTGTTCTCAATGTTTAATCATAGATTGAACAGAGTAAATGTATAAAAAATACATGGAGTTTATATGTATGAGCATAAAAAGAAACATGTTTAGTATGACAAAATTTTGAGTTGCAATGAAGGGAGGAGTTCTTTCAAAACTATGAAGAACATTTACCAAATAAGGATATTATACTTATTATAGGGAAGAAATGAT
>JASDQU010686510.1:27695-37911 GCA_032191745.1 Picea mariana
AATACCAATACCACTCTGCAACAATACTAGTCTGAGAAAATCCCAATTGATAGTGTCATAGGCTCTTTTTAAGTCGATTTTAAGGATAAGTGCCTGCAGTCTTTTTTCTCTGATGTTGTGAAGACACTCTTGAGTTGTTCCTATCGCATCTATGATTTGTCTTCCTTTTAAGAAGCCAAAGTGTTCCTCGGCAAGGGAACGAGAAAGAATCGGGCGAAGTCTAGTGGCAAGGATGTTAGTAATAATTTTATAGTTGAGATTACAAAGAGCAATTAGTCGAAAATCGCCGAAGGTGGCTGGGCCATTCACCTTAGGAATTAATGCAATAAAAGTTGAATTAAGTGATCTAATGATCGCTCCTTTAAGATGAGATTCTTCAATGGCTAATAGGAGGTCATTTGCAACCAGTTCAAAAAACAAAATGTAGAACTCCACTATCCACCTGTCAGGACCCAGACTTTTTTCTTTGGTCATACCATTTAGTGCCTCAAAGATTTCTTCTTTTGTAACCTATTAATTCTAAAAGGAGAATGTCTTCTGCCGTAAACATGTTGGGATACAATCTCACTAAGTCGACTTGATCAACTATAGTGTTTTGTTCTGAAGCTTTGTAAAAGGAGGATAAGTGGTGCTTTTCTTGCCTTTTAATGGCTTCTTGACTGAGGTGTGACTGGCCCTCGTCATCTAGAATTTCCCACATATGCTTTTTATTTCATCTATGGCTCGCAAAATTAAGGAAATATTTTGTGTTTTTATCGCCAGATTTTATCCACGTAGCCCTGCTTTTCATACGCCAACGTTCTTCATCCTCCAACAGAAGTTTATTACACTCAGATTCACAGAATTTTAATTTGTTTTCTAGATCATAATTTGGATCGGTGTGGAGGCTTAAATTTAATAGTTCAGCGAACTCTGCTTCTAGAGAAACCAATTTACGACTTTCCTGTTGTTTCTTTTTTGTGATCCAGGACTTCACTTGTGCTTTTAAATAGCTGAGTTTGGCAGCTAGCCTGTTGAGCACCAACTTCGCGTGTAACCTGTGGAGAAACCCAAACGGAGCGCACTAGATCACGAAAAGACTCTTCACCCAAATGAGTTGCATTAAATTTGTAAGGGAAAGCAATTTTGTTGTGGACAAAATCCAATTGGAAGAGAATCGGAGCATGGTCCAAGACAAATGGAAATGAGACCTAGGATTTGTATCGAAAGTATCAGTCAGAAGTGTTGTTGAGATAAAAAAATATATCCATGCATTTTTTAATGCTTTGACTCCCATGTCTACCATTGCACCAGGTGGGCACCCGTTCAGTCGACTAGATATCCACTAGTTGACTATTTGTGAAGAGATCCGAGAAGAATCCTCCCAGGGGATAAATAACCGCATCAACACCCCAAATTTCCTCAGTGCCTATGGTAAAATTGAGATCCCCCGCCAGAATGAGAGAATCTGAGTTAAGCAGTCCGTTGGCTTGAACACGATTCCAGAATGCTCTGCGTTTCGAGCAGGGCCCATATGAGTTGATGAGAGAGAGTTTTTTATTATTGCGAAGATGATAACATGTGAGTAGGATTCCACCTACACACATAAATTCTTCCAGTTCAAATATGTGTGGATTCCAAGCAACGATAAGTCCTCCATACTTCCCCATGGAGCTGAGAGCGCAGACCATCCAGGAGGGACAGAGAGAAAAAAGAAATTTTCGTGCCTTTTCTTCATCCACCAGCGTTTCTTGGAGAAAAATGATGTCAGGCTTGTTAATGTCAAGGAGTTTGCGCAAAGAAGGTAGTTTACGGGGCCCTTCCACCCCTCTGATGTTAAGAGAGAAGAGGATCATGATTTTTCCCTAGCTTGGGCTTTCATGCCTCTAAGCGCCCCTGTATCAAAAGTTGAAGCTGTGTGCAAATTGGTAGAGGAAGTATTCATTCCTACCTTCTTTCGAGAACTACGGGTTTTAATCGGGGAGATCTCCATTCCCAAGCCACGAGACCAGGATAGATGCTTCTCCTGGAGGATTCCTAAAGCAGGTGAGGGTTGAGTGGGAAGGCAAGAGGGAGTCCCCTATTGTGCTTCCAAGCCCTAATAAGTCATTATAGGGATGGGATTGGCAGAATCGGGACAGGAAGGGTTTGACGAGTCTGAAATAGTGTTGGGGACAAAAAACTTCAAATGGTCAGAAGGAAGGGAAGGGGTATTCCTATGAACGTTGGGTGAAGGTTGTTGTTGGACATCAAGATCCCAATAAGTGGGTAGAAGATTTGGATTATCCGATTCAGTGTAGAAGGGTTCCGAAGAAGCATTCACTGCCATAGGTGCAATGGTATCCTGAGAAGCAATGGATAAAGGAGGATTTTTTGAGGGGGAAGATGGATGCAAGGCTTCTGTCAATAGAGAGGGTTGTCGAATAGCACAAGAAGGGGCAGAGGTTGTTTCGACTGTGGCAGGGACTTGTAGGCTAACCAGGGAAAGTTCATAGGTGAAGGTGGAGAGAGCAGAGGTGGTCACAAGATGTAGATCAGAGGAGTTTTCTAAAAAATCCCTTTCCCAGAGTGAGAGCTTAGAAAAAAGAGTAGGGCAGTACGATTTCAGCTTACCAATAAGCGTTCCCATGGAATCGTCAAGAGGAATTTCTACTACATCTCTTGATGCAGCAGTCAGGACAACATCCTCCTCTTCACTCATATATGCAGTAGCGAGTGAGTCATCAAAGTCCTCAGACTTCCCAAAGCTAGTCCCCTTTGAACAGTCATTTCTGAGATGGCCTGTATGCTAACAATGCGAACATTGGAAGGGAATCCCCGGATAGTCCAAGCGTTGGATCATAACATGTCCTCGCCACTCAAGTTCCAGATCCTCCATTAACCCTGCGTGAATGTCAATCTCAACCAAGACTCTGGCCATTCATTTGTCCTGAGAGTTAAGACAGTGTTCATCAACTTTCAAGAAGCGGCCAGGAAGGTTACCAATGGCCTTCAAATCCGTCTTGTTCCACAGGTTAAGAGGAAGACCCGAGAGCAGGACCCAAATGTGGCGAAGGCTGAAGTATTCAGTGGCTGGGTTAAAGTCTGTGCGCCACCTCTTTAACATGATACTGCCTCCTTCAAAAGCCCAAAAGCTGGAGAGAATAATTTCAACGTCTTCCAGAGAGTTGAAGACTAAACCAAACCAGCCGAAATTGAGAGTCTAGTGCTTTGGCAGATAGCCCAGGATAGAAAACCAGTGGGTCTGCATCCAGTCTTTGAATGTAATGGAGCACCTAGACTTGTAGGAAAAACGTCCAACTAAATCACAGAGCGTTAGTTGGCACGTTTCCTCCAACCCGACATCCATCCCAATCACCAGTCTTCTCCTCTGTTTCTTCGGCTTTCAGATCTTACCTGAGGTCTTGTTTCTCGCAACTTTCGAGTTTTGAAATACTGGAGAGGAAAGTGTTGGAACATGAGCAGTCTCAGGAGAACCCTGATGTGAACTTGTTCCCAGACTACTATTGGAAGGAAAATGGTGGTTGCAAGTCTTGCGAGAAATAGAAACAGGAGTCGAGTGACCCTCAGAGTGAAGTATCGGGCCTGTAGAGGCAGTATATTTATCGTTCTTTTTATCCACACTAGAGGAAGCCAAGTAGGAAGGCATAGAAGCCTTAGTTGTAGTATTTTGTGGAATATTTCCAAGTAGTATTCCGCCATTATCTTTTCCCAGATTGTCAATGATATAGTTGAGTTGATCACTCTCCCAAACCACCTTGTTTTTTGTGCCTGGATGAGCACTGGTCGTTCCAGACATTATTTAATAAGTTCCCACCAATAAGATAAGGAGAACAGGTAAGGGACCGGTTTGTATCAAAGCAATGGGCCATAGAATCGAGTTGTTGACAAAAACGAGAAGAAAAAACCAAATGATGGTGGGACCCTGAGCAGAGCTTCTGAGAAAACAATAGAGAGTTCTTGCCAGAGTGTCAAGGCAAAACCACTCTTGAGATGACGCTGCAAAACTGTAAACCAGGTACTAAACATAGAAATCCACCATGAAGATCTGAGTTCAAGTTCAAAAAATAACTAAATATAGAATCCCGCCTAAAAAAAATTCACGCCAATGCCTCCTCTCCATCTTTCCTCAAGTTCCCCAGCTAAATAACACTTACTGCAAAACTGTAAACTAGGTACTAAACATAGCAATCCGTCATGAATATCTAAGTTCAAGTTCCAAAAATAACTAAAGATAGAATCCCACTTAAAAGTTTTTATTTAGCTTCCTTTTACCCATAACTAAAGTGAATACTCTTAATTCTACCTACCTGGAACCACACAAAAATCCAACTCAAATATAACGTCATGTTGAAGAAGAAAAACATTATGGTTATCGTGGCACTTCTTATTACCATTATTTGGATGTTTTGATAACGTTAATATTCATTATGGTAACTTCAGGCACGTGACACTCTCTAAATAGAGCTTCTAGAGAGTCATTGCATACTTGCTCTAATCATGGTTGAGCATGTCAATTCCAAGGATTGTTCCATATTTAGCAAACAAATGGTTGGCATTAAAGGTCCCTATTCAAACTCTATTCCACATAGACTATTTAATTATAGGTTAACCAACTTGGAGAGGATTCCCTTGGTGTTGCAACTAAAATAGAAAAACCTCCATTAGCTTTATAGTGTTTCGTTTTTTAGAATCATTTGTGCATATATGCATTTCTAGTGGTGTTGGTAACGTCTCCACTGCATCACCAAAGGGAACAAATTAAATTTATCTTTTAAATCTCATTTAAAAACTTGTAATTATAATTGTAGCTACTGGAAATGCATGTATGCAAAAATGAGAGCTTAATTTTATAACATGAGCATTCAACACCATAGTTTCTCAATCCCATAGTCTTCCATAGTGCTTTATCTACCTCGCACCATGGCACAATGGTTACATATTCTCTATGTGGATTCATACTTCAATGACATAATTGTAGGGTGGGATCACTAGGATGAAAGCAGTAAATATGTATGGGTAGAATTAATTAGATAACATACTTATTCTTTGTTATATATATTAATCAATGGACATAAATGCGCACTGGCTATATTAATGATTATATTGGCTATTTTTGTATAATTTTGTTCCCTTCTATTTTAAATGAGTTACTTGTGAGTTGTGAGAAGATTTGTTATATTTGACATGTTATTGACATGAATTGGTTTGGGTTGGTTTGGTTTTGTAGGCATTCAACTATATGATACGAACAACCAAAAAATGTGAAGACTCTCTTTAGCAACAAGAAGAAAGATTCAACCAACCTCTTTCCAAATATATTTTGTATATATAAAATAGATAGCCAAATATTCTACCTTAGATGTTCACAATTCAAAGCATAAGGATGACAATTCCTTGCTTTGCTTCATTTTATAAAATCACACCAACGTTTGTGATTATGAAACCTATCATGCTTAGGATAGTCACTAGATTTTTTTTAAGATAAGCATTGAAACAACTAGTTTAATAATAGTTGTGGCCCTTGGTGTTAGCACGAAAATTTGCACTATCAAATTTGTTCAATTTTGCAGTGACATGGCATTTTTTTTGTAGTGCTAGTGAAACTTGGTGATTTCGTATCGCTCATTTCGTAGCGTTCGAAACCAGTTGTTGGCAGCCAAAAATTGTAGCTTTGGTCGAAATTGTATTCTTGTGATTGACTACACTGTTCATCGGGTCTAGATCTTGGGTTTCTTTTGTAATATTCCAGATATAAAAAGTATGCAGAACATAAATAAATAGCTAGAAATGGCATATGAACAACAATATAACTAGAAAAAATACCACAATAATACCAAAATGATGCCAGAATAATACCAGAAATAACACTTTCATTACTGAGAGAAATGTTCACTTTCCTCTTTGAGGGGGAAACCTCCAACAGAGCAGAGCTCTATTACAATAATATCCAAGACAAAATTTCTCATACCCTCAACTCCTATTTATACAAAATATGTCTATCAAAAGAACCATCTAGAGGAAAATCCTTCTAGAAGCGAAAGCTTTTATTAGGTCTTCTTACATTGGACTTATTCTTCCTTATTTCTAGGCCTTATTAATATTGACCTTTATTAAATGTAAATATATTATTCTACCTACGTGAGGGGTTAGGTCCCTAACATGTCCTCCCCCTTAAAAACAAATTTGTCGTCAAGGCTTGATATGGGGAAATTGTTGCAGAATAGTAGATGGTTCCCAAGTGGCATTTGTTGGAGTTGTATCTTTCCACTAGACTAACGCTTCCTTTATGGTTCGTTGACGTAGTCAACACTCATGCTGGTCCAAAACGGCTTGTGGTTGTAGCCAAATGGAGCCTTCTTCGTCAAACTCGGGAAGGTTGGTTTGAGTTTGGCACTTAGTTCCAATCACCTTCTTTAAGCAGGAAACATGAAAAACATAATGGAGCTTAGAATGACTAGGCAAAGCTAGCTTATAGGCCACCTGTCCCTCACGCTTGAGAATGGTATAAGGACCATAAAATTTTGGCACCAGTTTTTTAAAATGGTTAGCCTTGAAGGAATTTTGCGTGTAAGGTTGCAGTCGAAGAAACACATGATCCCCATTTGCAAATTGACGTTTAGAGTGACCTTGATCTGCTTGTTGCTTCATGAGATTCTAGGCAATGACCAAATTCTCTTTGAGGGTATGAAGAATATCCTCTTGAACTGTAAGCATTTGGTCAATCACCTGGACCTTCGAGACACTTGACAAATATGAGATAACTGAAGGTGGATTTTTTCCATATACCACTTCAAAAGGATTCATGTGCGTAGATGTATGGTACGAAGTGTTGTACCACCATTCAGCTAGTGGTAACCATTGAGCCCACTGATTCTACCTTTTCGATGCAAAACATCTCAAATATGTTTCCAAGCATTTGTTGAAAACTTCAGTTTGACCATCAGTCTGGGGATGATAAGTTGTGCTGAGATGCAATTGGATGACTTGTAGCTTGAACAGTTCTTGCCAAAAATTGTTGGTGAAAGTTGGGTCACGATCAGAAACAATAGAATCTGGCATGCCATGAAGCTTGAAGACCTGATCCATGAAAATTTGAGCCACAATGGATGTTGTAAATGGGTGTTGAAGAGCACATAAATGAGCATACTTGGAAAGACGATCAACTACCACCATGATGATTGATTTATTGCTCGATTTAGGTAAGCCTACAATAAAATCCATAGAGATAACTCACCAAATAGCAGATGGAATCGGAAGCAATTGTAGTGTTCCAAGAGATTTGATTGTTTCGCCCTTGTTGCGTTGACACACATCACATTCAGCCACAAAATTACGAAGATCTTGTTTCATACCCTCCTAGAAAAAGGAACGTTTGACCCTGTCATAGGTTTTGGTAAACCCGGAGTGCCCAGTTGTGGGTGTAGCATGAAGCTTAGAAAGTACCGTGGATTTAAGTTTTGACTGTTTACTTAAATACAAACGGCCTTTGTATCAAATCTCATCATTAAGCCAAGAGTGTCGTGGGGAAACTGGAGAATTAGACTGCAATTGTTGTATCAGATGCGAACTTTTGGGATCATGTAGCCATTCCTGGTGAAAAACTTGGAGCCAATCTGGTACAATTAGAGAGAGAGAGAAAATGGACCCTTCATCTTCATATTTATTGGAAAGTGCATCAACAACCACATGGTCTTTTCCTTTCTTGGAAATGATCTCATAATCATATCCAAATATCTTAGTCACCCAATTTGTTGCTCGAGGGAGGAAAGACGTTGTTCCAGAAAATACTTGAGGCTTTGATGAACTGTCTTAATTTGGAAGCGTTTCCCTAATAGATAAGGGCCCCAAAGATCCATGGGATGCAAAATAGCCAACATTTCCTTTTCATAGATTGATTTTCCTAAATTTCTCTCGGACAGTTGTTTGCTGGTAAAGGCCAAAGGCCAACCCTCTTGCATAAGGACAATGCCAATTCCTTTCCCGGAAGCATCACATTCCAAGACAAAGGTCTTTGTGAAATCAGGAAGGGCCAGGACTGGAGTGGTGCACATGGCCATTTTCAAGGTTTGAAAATCCTGAGCAGTTGTTGGAGTCCAAGTGAAAGAATTTGTTTTAAGGAGTGCAGTGAGAGGTGTCGCAATCTTTCCATAATTCTTAACAAACTTCCGATAATAACCTGTTAAACCCAGAAATCCCCGCAAGTTTTTGAGAGTCTTTGGGTGAGGCCAATCTTGCATAGCTTCAATATTTTTAGAATCCACCCTGACTTCGGCCTTTTCAACAAGATAACCCAAGTACTCGACTTACGAGGCGCCAAAAGCACATTTAGATTGTTTGAGGAAAAGTTAGTGCTGAGAGAGTAGATGGAGAACTCGATCCACATGAGCAAGATGGGTGGTCCAAGTTTTGTTGTAGATGAGGATATCATCAAAGAAAACTAAGACAAAATGACAGAGAAAAGGACGAAAGACATGATTCATGAGGCTTTGGAAAGTAGAGGGAGCATTACACAAACCAAAGGGCATGACCGAAAACTCATAGTGGCCCTCATGAGTTCTAAAGGCAGTCTTAGGAATGTCTACCTCTTTCATACAGATCTGGTAGTAGCCAGAACAAAGATCAAGTTTAGTAAAGAATTGGGCACCACTTAATTCATCCAAGAGGTCATCAATGACAGGAATGAGAAATTTATCTTTAATGGTGAGTTTGTTGAGAGCGCAGAAGTCAGAAAACATGTGCCAAGAACCTTCTTTCTTAAGGATCATGACCACAAGAGAAGAGTAGGGGCTCGTACTAGGGCGGATAACACCTGCATTGAGCAATTCTTGAACCATTTTATCAATTTCATTTTTTTGGGAAAGGGGGTGACGATAGGGACAGATATTGAAAGGAAGGCTTCCTGAGACAAGGGGAATGGAATGATCATGAACACCATGCGAAAGAGGGAGTCCCTGGGGAGTGGAAAAAACCACTTGATGTTTAGAGAGGATGGATTGGAGGTCCTACCGCACAAAGGGTGTCTCAGTTGCTTGTATGGCATGGAGTTGGGCAATAATGACAGAATGACCTTTTTTGAGCATCTTTTCCATGCGATGGGAACTAATGATCTCCGGGGAACCGACAATGATGCCTTGGAACTTATATTATTGGCCCTCCTGGTCGAATTGCATGGTTAATTCCTTAAAATCCATGAGAATGGGACCCAAAGTCCTTAGCCATTATGCACCCAACACAATGTCACAACCTCCCATGTCGATAGAAAACATATGAGATTTCAGGTGGTATTCACCAATTTGGAGACGCACATTTTCACAACACCCTCCACATTTCATGGATCCACCATTCACAATCATGATTTGGAAATTATTGACTGCACGGATATAGCAATTAGCTTCTTGGGTAATGCGGCGATGAATAAAATTATGGGTGCTTCCACTATCAACAAGAATGATGACCTTCCTATGCTTGATGTAACCAATTAGCTTGAGGGTTTGGGGAGCAGAGAAGCCAGTGAGAGCATTTAATAAAATGATCGGTTCTACTTTGGGAGGGTCTGAGGGGGGGATTATGTCAGTGGGCTCAGGTGACACATACACAAAGGGAGCCTCAACATCCTCTTTCGAAACATCCTCCGAGATGGCCAAAAATATATTTTGTTCCTTACACTTGTGTCCCGGAAAATATTTGTCATCGGAATTATAACAAAAGCCTTTGAGTTGGTGTTCAACCATTTCGGCCTTGGTCAATTTCTGGATCTTTAGTGGAGTAGAAGGAGGAGTGGGAGTTATTGGTTTAGTGCGAGGAATAAAGGAGGGTTTTTTATTTTGGGAAGAGATAACCTGTTGTGCTTCCTTATCTCTTTTAGTACCGTCCAACCAACTCTGAGGCCGAGCCATGAGGACATGAGAACGAATCTCATCCTTGAGGCCACTAATAAAAAATTCTCGGAAAAAAGCATCAGACACGCCCTCTGTACAAAAATCCAGTCTCCCAAAAGAAACTATAAAGTCTTCCATGGTGCCAGATTGTTTCAACTTTATCAAACAGCCTAAATGGTTGGTGTCAGTGTCAAAGTGTTCATAAATATATGCCACAAAGTGTGTCCAAGCCACATACCCTTGGCGAGCATTTTTTCTCCATTGCACCATTGCCAACGTTCTTGATCTAGATGGAGAACACCATACCAAAGTTTGGCCAACTCATCTGTAATTCTATACAAAGAGAAATAATGTTC
>JASDQU010686511.1:54712-65863 GCA_032191745.1 Picea mariana
GCCATGTATGCATGTGTAGAGAAATTTAGGGTTATAACAAATTCCCCCTAATGTGTGAGGTCAGAAGAGTATCTGATGGCCGAAATATATTACAATATCTTCACCAATGTACGAAAACAAGTGAGCCCGGGACCAGAGTTCGGGAGGTGCCATATGTAAAATAACAATTGTCTCTTCGAGGCAGGCATACCCATGATCAGGATAAAAAATAAATCATGGCTTCTAGTAAAAAACACTGGAGATCCATGTCATATAACTATATAAAGTGTATCTGCGAGCAATACATAGTGGATCTACAACTCAAAATCAAAGATATACAAGTATAGTATCCATCTTCAAAAAGCCAACAACACCCAGTGGATGGAGATGAGGAATTCATAGCTTGAGAAACAACTTCAAGATCTTCAAAAATTGGGTAGGAGTACAGTGTGAGTGTATGACTTCGCTACTGAGAGGTCTTCGATGACTTGTCGGGAAAAGACAAGAAGATCTCGATGATCAGGCATAGAACTCCACTGATTTTGAATCAGGTTTTGACTAGACTTTTGGGATGGCCAACTCATGAGGTCAAGAGAAAAACTACAGAAAAGAAGACTCAGGTTGGGTGAAACTTCCTTGGAAAAAAGCACGAAATATGATCAGACTCAGGCAACATGACATTGACATAAGTTCGCGATGCAGGAGACAAAACAAACTCTCCATGTGTTTGGAAGAGTAACCAAATGGAGGAGGACACAACTCTATGTAGAGAGAACAACTTCCTAAGGTCATATTAGATCCCAAAGCTTGAAGAATGAAAAAATGATGTGATTTATCCAAGGGCGACTCATTGTGCTGCCAAAAAATAATACATATTTCTCGTCCCCTCTTTTTTTTTTTTGATTTTTTTTTTGTTTTTTTCAATTTTTTAAAGAGCTTGAAAAAGAATAAAAGAATGCTACATTACAAAGGAGGAATGAGTGTCGCAAGAAAGCATACTAGTTCCAAGCGCAAGGAACACACTAATGATCATAGCAAGGAGACATGTGAAGGAGAAGGGCACTTAGGGAAAATTCCTCCATGGGTCAAGGTGTCGGGTCGCAGACGCAAAGTGATACAAGGCTTTCATATAAGGCATGCTTCAAAGGTTCATTTGAGAGCAACATGGAGCCGGAATTAGGCCAAAGACATAGTGATACAAATGCGATTAGAAAGACACGATGAAACCCCCTTCAGTGTGATTTTTAACGAGCCCAGAGAAGGTAAGCTCGGTAGTTTTTTAACGTTTAGAGAATCTGAAGAAAATGTAAAAGAAGACTCTAGGGAGTACCTTTTTTGGAGATAGTCTAGTCGGTTTGAAAAAAGGGTAAACTGGCTCCGAAAATACGTCTATTTAGAACCATTTTAATGAGTGTGACAAAGACAAGATCACTCAAAACTCTTTTCAATTTTAAGGAGTCTGAAAAGAGATTAACTATGGACTCACAACCTTTTTCTGAATTTAGTTCCCTTAGCTCGAAAAAGTATAAAAGTTACTGAGGAGAACTCTCCCAGTGAGACAAATCTCCTAAGGCTTACCTTTTTCCTCTATAATCTATAGGCCGGAGAAAGGGGTAAAATCATGGAAGTAGATGTTCTTCTGGACCAATTTTAACGAGTGTGAAGGAATAGTTCACTCGATGATATTTTCAATTTTAGGGAGTTTGAAAAGAGCTTAACTATGTACTTCATGGGGGTTCCTTTTTCATAAGTAATCTCTGAGGCCCGAAAAAGGTGATAAACCAAAACCAAGAAGAATGTTCCTTTTTCATAAATTTAGTCCCTCAGGCCCAAAAAAGGATTAAACTTATACTTTAGAATACTCTTCTAGCGAACCGAAGTTACTAGAGTATACCTTTATTCGTACAATTGACCATCTGAACCGAAAAAGGGGTAAACTACCGTCGGACAGATGTGCCTTCAATTTTGAATTTGGCGAGCGTGAAGGGCAATAAGATCGCTCGAAAATGTTTTTAGGTTTAGAGAGTTTGAAAAGGGCTTAAAGAAAACTCTAGACAAGATTGAAAAGCACAAATGTAGTCTCGTCAGATGTTGCTTCCAGATTTCAAAGCGAGCTTGAAAGACAACAAAGAGTCCTCAATTTGGGAGTCCCAAGGGTGAGGCCAAGAATGATGGTGCATCAGAAAAAATGAGGCTCAAACTCATAATCATGACATGACTAACAAGGACTCCTGAGCCTAAAGTCATTATAGACAGCATGGATGCCAAAATGCAACAAGGATCTGTCTAGGGAATCCATGTAAAGGTAGGCTCTACCACCTAATCATGACACTTCTAAAGCAACAATGAAGGTTCTGTGTCTCACTTCGGTGGGATCGATCCTATTCCAAAGCGGAAAAGACAATGAGATTTATAAAGTGGAGGTGAAAACCTAACTTATATGCAAAAAGTTGGAAAAAATGACTTTTACCAAAGGATTTTTAAAGTGACCCACCTCCCCAAAAGTTACCAAACCAAAAGGAAAAATGAATCGTAAAATCCAATAAGAAACTAAAGAACAAAATTAAATGATTTCCAAGCTAGAAAAAATGACAAAGGGGGTCAAAAACGTGGCAAAAAGGGCCAAAAAAGTCTATAAATAGAATATGACAACTCATTTTCACCATTGCAATTTGAAAATTAACCAAAAGGTAAAAAATACCCCTTTGCTAAAGAATTTGATTCCAGGAGCTTCAATGGATGAAACAAACTTCCACTTGGACCAAGTAAGTACAAATGTATCCCTCTTGCATTTCAATTCATTTTTTATGCATTTATTTTAGTTTTTGAGGGGGCAATATCTCCTCAAAAGGGCGGCCTTATGTGTACGCGGGTTACCCAAGGACAACCCACATATGTACATAGGCAGAAAATAGTCTGCCAGCGTACATATGCTACTGTGTCCAAAACAACCCACGTACACCCTCAAAAGGATTGAAAAAATTAAAGTGCAAGATCTAACTCCCTTTTGAACTGCCATGGAACATGATGTATGTCCATTAGAGGGAGAGGGAACATGAGGACATCAATGTATTGGTTGATGAGGACCCTATTTCCATTGCCGCATTGAAACAATGTGGGCTATGGAAGCTCTTCCAATGTCCATTTATGAGGGCACAACCTAGGCTACAAAATGCCCTGGTCAACTACTAGCATCTAGATGCAGAGGCCTTCATGATAGAGGGACAGTCGTTGACTCCAACGACTGAGGATATTTACTTCTTGACTGGCTTCTCGAGGAGAGGGGAACCAGTCAATCTGCATACATTCCCCCCTGGGCCTTTCAACATTGAAGACTACATCAGGATGTACTATGAGGTCGACATTGAGAAGGTAGGTTCTCAAGTGCCCATTCACAAGATCACCAGTTTGACACCAAGGGTGATCCTACTACTTATTGGGCAGATTACTGGATTCATGACCCTTCACCAGGCTTCTTAGGTGCACATGCATTCTACTATTTAGTTCCAGGAGGCACATATATTCAATTGGAGTATGACGCAGCACACCCTACCTCAGCAGGTACTGCACGACCTCTCGGTCTAAGGATCGTTCTTTAATGCCTTCGAGCCAGATTGACTCTTTTGATTTCCTACTGGAATCTCCAATATTCGATCCACAAGTCCTTTAACTCTCCCCATGGCCTCTGTATACGTCTATGGACCTTTTCCCCGAAAATAGAATTTCGGGTCTCGGGACTCCTTGAGTCCTAATGTCGAGAGTCCTTGACTCTTCGATCTCCCGATCACCGAAATACCGAAATGCCGAAATGGTGCTCATAGTAATTATCCCCCTAGGCTAGATCTTAGTCCATGTGACCACTTTCCATATGAATGCAGTCCCTTTCAGGGTTTTCTCGACGCAATAGCGCCCAACCTCCTGTGTTCTGGAATCTCGGAAAATCGACTTCCGAAAAGCTGATATGCCTATGCCCCAACTTTCTCCTTCTTTCGCATTTTTGGAGTTTCCAATGTCAAAAGGCTTGGTTCTCTTGTCCTCGAAACTCCCAATGTTCTAAACTCTGAAATGAACATGAATACCTTAGATCTCCATGACCCGTGCTTTTCCTCAGTGAATTCAGGTTTTTGTGTTTTGAGCTTTCCGGAGACAAGGTTCTCCTAGTCCCTGCTCTTTGGATTTCCCGGTATCCAAAATACCGATATCCTTGCTCTGCTGCCACGTGTCCTCCCTGTTCTTTCAGAGTTTTCAGGGTTTCGAGTTTTGTAATTTCGTCACCCCTACGACACTTATCCTCTATTCTCTCGAATCCTCGGTATCCGAAATCCTAGTGGACTCCCTGATCTCCTCCATGTGTCCTCCACAGATGGATGGTCCAGATCATTTCGGGACTTCACTAGTAGCGAAGCCGAAAGACTCCCTTCTCTACTTCCCAATGTACGAATCCCTGATATGAAAGGATCTCGTGACACCTATCCTTTTTAGATGGATGACTCAGATACCTTCGGGACTTTGGGACCCATGAGTCCTAATCTCCGGTCCTTCATCCTCTGAACCTACGAATTCCTGAAGTCTGAAATCCCAATACCTCTACCCTGTCAGGACTTTTCGGATTCTCTGCTCTGCATGTGAGGATTTAAACCTTGTGCAACTGTCCATAGATCCGATGGCTATCAGTCCATGTACCCAAATCTGATGTCTCAGACCTGTTCTTCCGCTGCACCCTTCCTACGCTACCTGGACACAAATCCATGGTCCAGATCTTCTCGGCTGATCCGACGACAGTTGTGCTCCTCCTGTTGAGCATGCACTTTCTTCCCAAACTTTGGAAGATTTCCCAAATTCTAAAGGCCTCGACCTTTGCTTCTTTCCTCTATGAGCTGTACAACCCTTCAAAAGGTCTCAACTGCGTATTCGAAGACGCTGTCCCTCTTGAGCTTTCAGGATTTTTAAACTCTCCAAAGAGTTCCCTCTTTCATCCTTTGTGATCTTTGCAGCTATGACCTGTGCGTAAAAGCACTACTCCTCCCAAGCTTCTCTCTTTAAATCCTCAAAGGATTCTTTGACTTCTACGCATCTGACAGAGTCTCTGCATGCACAATGATGCTACCCCTCCTGAGCTTTTCCTGTAGCTTCAAAATCTAAGGAATTAATCCTTTTTCCTTCTCTTTTAGATGGAGAATCTGATGCCCTCCTGACACTCCTTTTCTCAAGAAAACTTCTTGCTGAGTCTGCAGGGTGTTCAAAAACCCTGTGAATATCCCTCCTTGGACTCTTCTCTGTCTCTAAACTCAAAGAGTTCTCTCTGTGCGCTCTGGCACCTACTCAATGCCCTCCTGGCAGAGTGTCCAGAATCCTCAGTGATTCTGTTTCTCTATGAACTCACAACAGAGTTCATCCTCAGCACTCTCTGCCTTTGCTCAATTCCCTCCTGGCAGAGATCTATAGAACCCTCAGTATTTCTATCTTCCTCCTAAACTCAACAGAGTTCCTCTGTGCACTCTATGCACCTGCTCAATGCCCTCTTGGAAGAGCTCTACAAAACTCCTCAGATATTCTGGCTTCTACTGTGTCCTCCTTTGCACAGTCTCACCTCCAAGGTATTCAACAACCTTGAGGTCTTCCTTTGAGTCAATGATTTCAGTTGGTGTGCCCTCCTAGCACGTCCTTGTCCAAATTCCGCAGAATTGGAAGTGCTCTCTAAGCATTGACTATCAGAACCCACAGTGTTCTGTCACGCCCTCTTGGCATGAAGCCTCAAAGAAATCCAACCTGAAATCAAAGAACTCTACAGATAGTAGAACCTATCTGTCCCTATAAACGCACATCTACAACATACATTCACAACATAAATAGAACACACATAGACATTCACACAACACATACAATATGCAGGAAAAACTGCTCTGGTTTATATTAATATCAAATGCCTCCTTTACAAGGTGTTCCTAAGCTTAGACTTTGACAAAGTCTCGGCTCCTCCTTTCTGCTCTCTTATTTAACTCTTGATACCTACCCAAAACAAGATCAAATATATTTTACATGAGGGGGCTCTTCGAGCTCTTCCCTCCATCCTCACCAACTCTCATTTAATTACATTGAGTTACCAATAAATGGCTGTCTAGTCCGAATCAGAGCTAGATTGCAACCTTACAACCATTAAAGATCCTCTATTAACTACAGCCTGTGTATAGGCACGACTCTATGGCTCTAACATCCTTACAATATTAAATTCCTTCACATTCAAATTCAAAATGTGAAATGGTTGCGCCTTTCCTCATTGAATGCGCGCGCTGAGTTGGCTAGCTGGCTGGTGCATGGCTGGCTTGGAGAGATGCTCTTGCATCAGAGTACGACCATGCTCACATGCATGAGGAGGTAGTTGACAGAGTGTCGCGAGTGCAACAACAAGAACTTCATGTTTGGCACTATCCTTTGCTTGTTCTTCTTCTTAGAGAGTGCCCATTCTAAGTCCTAGAGAGACTGTATGGGGGCATGTGGCCTCCTTCCCGACAGTATGCATATGGGAAGCACTGCTGCCATGGCAGGGGGGAGGGAGGACCATAGAGGCCTTCGATGACAAATTCTTTGACTGGTGGGCACAACATATTCCATCCATAGAGGACTACCCCTATGCTGGAATCAACTTTTCCAGGGATCCGAACATGCCCGTGCCTCTTGGAGAGGAGTGAGGAGAGATAGGTAACATGTTTTTCATAGTAATTTAATTTTTAAATATATCATTTTTATATGTATCAGAGTACTAAATTTTGTATCTGTTATGTACATATGTGGTACCAGTGTGCCCAAAGGACTTCATGAGGACTTAGCGACATCCTCGACCATNAAAACAATATCAAATATATTTTACATGAGGGGGCTCTTCGAGCTCTTCCCTCCATCCTCACCAACTCTCATTTAATTACATTGAGTTACCAATAAATGGCTGTCTAGTCTGAATCAGAGCTAGATTGTAACCTTACAACCATTAAAGATCCTCTATTAACTACAGCCTGTGTATAGGCACGACTCTATGGCTCTAACATCTTTACAATATTAAATGCCTTCACATTCAAATTCAAAATGTGAAAGGGTTGCGCCTTTCCTCATTGAATGCGTGCGCTGAGTTGGCTGGCTGGCTGGCGCATGGCTGGCTTGGAGAGATGCTCCTGCATTAGAGTACGACCATGCTCACATGCATTGAAGAGGCAGTTGACAGAGTGTCGCGAGTGCAACAACAAGAAATTCGGGTTTGGCACTATCCTTTGCTTGTTCTTCTTCTTAGAGAGTGCCCATTCTAAGTCCTAGAGAGACTGTATGGGGGCATGTGGCCTCCTTCCCGACAGTATGCATATGGGAAGCACTGCTACCATGGCAGGGGGGAGGGAGGACCATAGAGGCCTTCGATGACAAATTCTTTGACTGGTGGGTACAACATATTCCATCCATAGAGGACTACCCCTATGCTGGAATCAACTTTTCCAGGGATCCGAACATGCCCATGCCTCCCGGAGAGGAGTTAGGAGAGATAGGTAACATGTTTTTCATAGTAATTTAATTTTTAAATATATCATTTTTATATGTATCAGAGTACTAAATTTTGTATCTGTTATGTACATATGTGGTACCAGTGTCCCCAAAGGACTTCATGAGGACTCAACGACATCCTCGACCGGAGGCGGGGCCAACAGTAGCCGATGGACCAACAGCCGTAGGGGGACCTTCGACCGGAGAGGCTGAGATAGTATTGAGATGGGTGGAGTGCAACCTAACCGTGCTCACTAGTACAGTTCCTATGGCCGAGATCGAGGATATCCCGCCTTCCATGCAACCTCATGTAGTGGGGGTGCCACAGACTTGGGTCCATCTTTTCCAGTGTTTATCCAACATCGTCGTTCACTATGGTAGAGCGAATAGGCCCCGAGCTTAGATAGGCCAAACTATTATGTGCTGAGGGAACCTTCGTATATCTTTGAGAGCATAAGCCCCGTGATGTATACCGAACCTTATTTTTGACACACACACACACACACACACACACACACACACACACACATATATATACATCTTCATCGTTTTATGGATCATATTTTTACAAATGTATGTACATGTGTATGTGTGTGCTTCTTTTTATGTGTGTGCAACACGACAATCTAATACTTGATTAGCTAGAGTATATGTCATTTGATTTAATCTCCTAGGAACATGGATGTACGTAATGTAATCAAACTAACGTTATAAGAGACATACCCTAAGGAAGTGTCAGTACAAAGTAGGATCATAAACGTGCTAAACTCCATTTAACTGGGACAAAACCAATTGAGCATCTAAGTAGACCCGGAGGTGAGAAATTCTATGTGACAAAGCCTCATGAAGAAACTCTATCACTACGCTGTACTCGATGACATTGTTTGTGGCATCACCTAGACAAATATGTCTGGAAGATAACAACTGGCCTCCAGATGTGAAAATCACCCAAGCTGTGGAAGCAAGCCTCCGAGTGTGTTGGATAACATCATCTGCAAACCTAAAGAACACCTCCGATTCACTTGACATCTGCCATAGTGAAAAACATGACATAAATAACGACACGTCCATAAAACAAAAAAGACAAAAAACTATATAAGAACTATACATGTGTACAAGAAGTCACTCAGACAACCAACCTAAGAGTAATACTTCTTGAGGTAGATCCCATTTCTAGGTTCCGCCAAGGCATTTCCCTCAAAGTCAACCAGACGGTAAGCACCCTTCTTTAAAAACTCTTTCAAAATGAAAGGTCTGAACCACATGGGTTTGAACTTGCCTGCCCCTAGGGGATCCTTGTCTTGATCATAGACCAGGACAAGATCACCTTCATAGAAAGTCCGAGGATGAACGAACCAATCATATTGACACTTGAATCATTTCTTGTGAGCCTCATTAGCTAAGTTTGCATCACGACGTTGCTCATCGCGATTCTCAATATATACTAGGCATTCCTCAAGCGGTGAAGTGTTTGGTAGTAACTGCACTTCCAAATTTAAAGACGGGATCTGGCACTGAATAGGCAAGACTGATTCCAACCCATATACGAGTTGAAAAGGTGAGAAACTGGTGGTAGTCTTCACAGATGTTCGGTAGGCCCATAATGTCGAGTACAACATCAAATTCCAATTTGAATTGGTAGAATTGATCGCCCGCTGAAGAATAGTATTGAGAGACTTATTCACAGCTTCAACTTGACCATTTTCTTGTGGGTAGTAAGGTGATGAATGTTCTTGCCTCAACCCAAGCTTTGATGTTAACCCAAACATCATTTGTTTTTGGAGGTCACTACCATGGTTAGTGAGAATGTCCTTTGAGATGCTGAACCTTGCTACTATCTGGTTAAAAATGAAAAGAGTCATTGTTTCTCCATCATTGTTAAGCATTGGCATAGCCTCGACCCACTTTGTGAAGTAGTCTACCGCTACGATGATGTAACGATGCCCCCTTGGCTGAAGCCGGGGGACATTTAGTAAAGTCAATCCCCCACTTAGTGAAAGGACCAAAAACAATGACAGGAAACATGGGAGCAGGATGTGCTCGCATCTTTTGAGAGAAGATATGACACGGGTGGTACTTCTTGACCGACTCAATGCAATATTTGATTAATGTAGGCCAAAATTAACTGGCACGTAGAATCTTTTGGGATGTTTCCAACCCAGACAAATGAACACCACATGCTCCAGTGTGGAATTCGTTAAGAACGAGCTCTTATTCCTCATGTATAAGGCGCCGATGAAGAATGCAATCTACACCTCGACGATACAAAGTGTCATCGAGTATGAGGTAGTTTCGTGCCTGATGGCGAATTCGTCAATGATTGTCATGGGAAGCAAAAGCAGGGCACTTCAAATTCTAGAGATAGACTAGTATATATCCATACCAGGGGTCCAAAGATGCGATTAGAAAAATATATCCTTTGATAGGCGATTCTTCAGGCATGACATCACTTGATTCGACTGGATTTTCCAAATAAGTTCCATAAAGACCAACGACTTTTTGGCTGCATTAATGGTAGCTTTCTTAACTATTTTTTTCCTCCTACTTATTTCCAATTTTCAGTCTATTTTTATTGTGTTTGTATTGGATTTCACAAGTGGATGTGGTTTTCGGTTGTGATTTTGAAAGAGACTTAAAGGTATTCAAAATAAAACACCTCTACTGAGGTAGGGTACATATTTCATACATAGAAAAATTAGATTTGGTATTCTTCATATCCTCAATGGAACTATATTCCACACRTTGCATGATTGGTTGTCTACTGTGTTCTTGTTGGTTTGGGTAGCATTAGAAGAAGTATTAGGTTGATATAGAGAGGGGTTATTTTKAGTTCGAGTAGGGGGTGTGACTTTCCTAACTAATAGAGCAGGTGTAGTGGGAAGAGTAACAATAGATACAAGTACTTTACTTCTCAAATTATAATTTTTAGGGGTGGGTTAATTAGTCTATAGTTCCCCTACTGATACCTCTCCCACTACATCATCTTTAGATTCAAAACCCCAGTTCCAATAGAACATGGTTGCTTCCCCTATCACTTCCCCTTCCTCAATAGTTTCCTTAGTCTTGGCTTCTTGAAATCTCTTATCTAAAAGTGAATATTAATCAAGAAGCTAATTTATAACCAGGGTCATGCAGTTAATCCACTAAGGATAGGTCTTCTTAGAATGATTTTTTTGATGGATGGTGCAAAAGTTATCCATCTCTACCTCCTCTATATTTAAATTCATATTCGAAGGTTCAGGGGGATTTTTTGAGGTGTTTTACTTTTCTGTGAAAAGGTCTAAATGTTCTTTGGTTAGATGTCCCTTCCCCATAATTCTTTTTGAGATCCACTTCCCCATATTTCTTTTGATGAACATGGAAATGAATGTGTGCAAGGTAGAAATATAGTATTCTACCACTACCCCTTCAGTTGGTTGGGGATTGTCAAGGAATTTATTGAGAATCATGATGAAGCATTGGTTGAAATATCTAATCCTTTATTTCTTCTCCATCTAAATAGCTATTAGTTATTTTAAAAGAGTAGCTAGAGTTTTCTCTTCACCAAATTTATTGATAAATTCCCTTTCAAAGTCATCCCAACCTATGATAGAACCTGTTGGTAAGCTATAATAATAGATGGATGTGTTGTTTTCAAAAGTATATGAC
>JASDQU010686512.1:0-13399 GCA_032191745.1 Picea mariana
CTCCGTTGGATGGAAATCAACCATAGACGATCTGGTCAAGATTCCTATCATGAGATCATTCCAAATTTTAATATCGGTTAACAAAAACAAAATGTGTCTTCTCTTTATTTTTGCACAACTTCCTAAACAATGCATTGTACCAAGCCAGCCTTCTAGAAATCTTCTTGGATAACCACTAAGAGGGTGGATGCATCAAACAACAACCAATAAAAATTCTTAGAATCTTAGAAATTTTGCTCAAAGTCAAACAAATTGAACAATTAATACTCATTGAATGTCATGCATTCATGTTAATGTCTTTGAGAATTACTAGCATACCCTAGGGGAAATAAAATGTGGAATTGTTTTGGTGATTACGATGCATGTATTTCTTTTTGACAAAGATAGATGAATAATCAATAGAGGAACTATTCAAAAACTTTTTTTCTTTCTTATTCATTTGTAATTTTTGACAAAGATAGATGAATAATCAATAGAGGAACTATTCAAAAACTCTTTTTCTTTCTTATTCATTTGTAAACATACTCATGGTGGGAGGAGGAATATTGGATTAAAAGGGAATTGAGGGCGATTGTTATGTTTGGGACATTTTTGTGGGCAAATGGTAAGAGTGTGAAAAAAATTAGGTGAGATAGGATCAATAGGCTAGAGTGCATAAAAATCAAAGAAGATGTTGTTTGCTCACATTTGTGCTATAATTGATGCTCATTTGAGTTGTTAGATCTGGAATGATGAAGTAACCCCTCCACGAGATTTTAACACATTCATGTTACTTGTAAACATTTAATGACAATGCTTTGATGCCTCAAGTCTGAATTGACATTAAATTCCCCTCAAACTAAGATTTATCTAATACCCATGAGATTGTTAGATGATTCTCCTTCAATTAATCTAATTTAATACCATTAACTCTTCCATTGAAGATATAATCCAAGCAACTTYGMCTAATCCTAATGCAAAAAAGCAACAAACCTACATCATTTTAAAGAAATCAACTTCTAGTATGTGGAATCTTGATAACATGGTTKGTAGGGAAAAYAAGAAACTTGTTCTACCTACATCCATGTATCTCTATTCAAGTTATCAAAAAATATTGTCATTTAAGAAATGTACAATTTAGATTAATRTTTAGYTYCCTTTTGTTAAGCCAYATTCTCATGGTTCAATCTCATTCTWTTTTTACAAGGTKGCATTTGTGGAATAYACRTGTAYCAAATAGATATTTCCATGTAGTTTAGATTGTTGAAGAGACTCCACACACACYAGATGAATTRATTGAAAATGATTTATAAATTTTYGAGTTATGTTTAATATCACCCACATTTAACATATGATGTTTGATATAGTAAATCTTTAAAAAACATGTGAAAGAGAAAAAAARAAAAAAACATAGGGAARGTCTCAARGAGATTGGGTTAATCATTGATATAAGCACAGGTGCATAATCAACATTTAATGTTGTAAACAMRCTTTTTCRTTARYGTTGTTGGAGAAATTCAATGAGTCAYRTGTCATCTAGTTAGTTGCTYAAAGTTAGAATGTGAACAAAGACATCTAACCTATCGAAACAAGAAGAGATTGCATGTTGTGTTATARTCTATTTAATGCRGTGGCCTTGGGGCCCATAACCATTAATGTTGATCATTATTTATAAGRATAGAKAAATTGTCATACATATTACTGCAATGACTTTAACAACGTTCTTATTTTACATATATACTTTAAATGGTAATGTTGTGGGTAACGATACATGTATGAGATGTTTGATTAATGGTCAAGAATTGAACATTGGTTATGCTTAACATTACTTATTATATTAATGTTTTATAATCTCTCAAGAATGGAATTCCCTCCACATTGCAACAAGTCGGTGGAAAAAGGCAAGGAAGTCTTCGCATGGAGAGGAACTCATGGGTAGAGATAGGAGTATAGGTGGATAAGTACAAGTGGCAGGGGATTTCCAAACATTGATGGTAAATGTCGATTGGTCTCAAGTGACAAAAGATAAGGGTGAGTTATCCCTTAAAAGACACATTCAACATAACTAATTGAACACCAAATCCATAATTTGACACTAAAATTTGAAGTATATAGAACAAAGAGATGTAAACAATAAAAAAAATTAGTATCCCTTGATAAAATAAAATATTTGGTCCACAATTTATTATTCAACTAAAATTCTCTATTTAGGAACAATAAAAATCAAAATCTACTCAGATAACATTACTTTGGAAGACCATTAAAACTCAGATAATCTTGTTATCCTATTATTAATTTCCTTTATAACCACAAAGATCACCCTTAATTTGTTCTCCCAACTTCATATTAATCTTTCCCTTCTGGATTTATCAGCTTTGTTAATCCTCTAACTCTCACTGGGTTCCCTATATATCTTCTAATATCTATCAATGCCCTCAAAAATAATTTCCTCTCCTTTCTTCTCTATCAAGATAATAACTTTAAACTTTATAAATAAATAGCCTTAGACTTTCCTGTGAACACGTGGCATTCCTCTCATGTGCGAGCTATCGCTAGAATTCGAGTGTGTGGGGATTTTGGTCAACCTGCATAACCATGGCCTGGGATTTACGCAGCTCAGCCTCAATGTGCAATGTGGCCCTCCATCGCTGATTCCGCTCTTATTCATTTATTTTCTAAATAATTGAATTTGTTTCCTCTTAATGTAAATGACTCCGAGGACATGGTTGAAAGCATAAAGATTGCATTATTTAGATTGAAAGTGAGTAACCAATATTTATTTTTCTCTTTTTCTTTTTTCTAGCTTAAATTGAATAAAAAACCAATTTAATTATTCTATTCATGAGGCCTTCAAGAAAAGAAGCTGTGAGTTTTTCTAATGATGCAAACCAAGTTGTGACCTACAATTATAAGGAGATGAGTAAAGATCTTAATAACCCTAAAAATGAGCTAGTAGCCATTGAGGAGATTTTGGAGAAATGTAATATAAACAACTAATATTTTGGCTCTTTTTCAGTATCCCTTTGCATTCCATTTTGTTTTTCAATTGTTACAATGCTAAAGGTGTTTGAGTTTTTTAGGTTTCTGTATCCACGAAAGTGCAGTTATTCCACAAATAAAGGCAATATCTCATTTTTGGAAGCAAGTTTAAGATGAATACTAACATATCCTCTAAATTAGGTTTGCAACATTATGCCTTGAGCAACACCAACGCAGAAGATATATAAATTGAAGACCGATATCTTTTTAGCAATGAATTAATAATTATTGTAACTACACAGACATCATTTTTAGGTTTCTTTACAACAAAAAATTGATCCATATAATTGCAATATTGTTCATTATCTCAAAGTGATTACATGTGGATGACCCTCCATGAAGCAATCCATTTTAAAAGACTTGGTGATTTCTATATCTTTTTATCTTGGATTTTTTAGTTGATTATCAAAATAATTACTTTAACAAATAAAATATATATATAAATTATTTTATTAATAAAATTATTTGAATTTTCTTATTTTTTTTTTAAATTTTAATATATAATTTATTTTTATTATAATATTTCAAAATTATTTTAATATATTATAAATTATTATTTTAAAAATATATTTTTTTTTAAATTATTTTGATATCTTGAAATTTATCAATAATGAATCAGGTGTAAGGTATCACAATAAATATGATAAACGGCTTCCTCCCTTTTATTGTCATGAGAATTATAAAAGGGAACCTCTATAAAATTCTATGTCTGATCCAAAGAGGTTGAATAATAAGATTCAAACCATTTATAACATAAAAGAAACAAGACATCTTTTTAAAAATAAAAATATTATAAAACAAAACAAGCCATCTAAACACTAGTAATTATATTAATATAACTACTCCCATTTTGATATGATATTTTAAGATTTTGAAAACATAAGTAATAGTGATGATGATGATTAACGTTCACTAGTAATTATATTAATATAACCACTCCTATTTTGATATGACACTTTAAGATTTTGAAAACACAAATAATAATATTAATATAACTAATCTCGTTTTGATATGACATTTTAATGATGATAATGATGATTAACGTCCACTAGTAATTATATTAATATCACCACTCCTATTTTAATAAAACATTTTAAGATTTTGAAAACACAAATAATAATATTAATATAACCACTTTAGTTTTGATATAACATTTTAAGATTTTAAATGTTAAAGTCATTTATGAATATTGGTTTGTCATGGTAAAATAATCTCAATTTAAAATATTCATTTATTAAATTAAAAAAATTATTTGGGTCAGGGTTGCCTTTCCATTTTAATTTATTTGGTTTTTGTTGCTATCATTGCCATTACCAACGAAGCGAGGTGAGTACTTAGCACTTAGATGTCATTATCATCTTCATTCATTAGAAATAAAAATATAGGATTTTCTTATAATGAGTAGTCAACAATATTAGCAGCTTCTCTAAAGCAAGCGTCCATTGAGTTCAAATAGTTAGAGATAGAAATGATTGTGGAGTGCACCGTAAGAATTTTATCTAGCTAAGTTTCTCAGCCCAACCTCTCATGTCTTCATTTCACTTTTGCAAACATATTTCCCCTCAAACTTGGAAATCCAAAGGGATATGCATCTAAAATTAAATATACGTCTTAAGTTCTAAACTTTAGCATCACCACTCATTTAAGGAATTCCCATGCAAATATTTCTTACATGTTAATCCCTTTCTCATTCCTTTGATTCTCCCTATAGATGTTTGCTCAATTTCATCTTAAATAAATGGATTTTCATCTCCCATGATTCTAATATGTTTGGAATGGTGAAGACCTCACCACAAAAGAAAAACCTTTGTATCAGATTAAAAAATTTCCAAGTTTATTATGATAGCTATGTAATGTCAATGAAGCCTTGGTTCTATTGAGGTTGCTAGATCTGAAAAACTTGACAATTCAAAGGAATATGCATCTAAACTTAAATATACATCTCAAGTTCTAAAATTTAGTATCACCACTCACTTAAGGAATTCCCATGCAAAGATTTTTTACATGTTAATCCCTTTCTCATTCCTTTGATTTCCCCCTTGAGATGTTTGCACATTTTCATTTCAAAGAACTGGATTTGTATCTCCCATGCCCTTAATATGTTTGGATGGTTATCACCCCACTACAAAAAAAACCCTACTTTGTGTTAGATTAAAAGATTTCCAAATTTACCCTGACAAAAGCTAGGCAATGTTAATGAGGCAGGTTCCTAGAGTATTAATATTGTCCACCAAAGTTCATTTCTCATTGTTGTCTTCCATCCCTTAGCTTATGAGTCTATGTTGTCCCTATCAACAAGATTCAAACCCCTGATACTAATTCAATTTTTTGTATCCCCAACAATCCTTTAGATATTGCTCAACTCAATAGTTTGTGTCCAAATTCTCGACATTTTCTGTGCAATTTTCAAAAATGCTATCAATAACAAGGAATCTAATATAAAAATGTTTGAAATGTAGAGCACACAACTATTTTTGGAGTATAGATGTATAATTGTTTCTTTGTTGACATTCTGGTTTTCTTGAGGTGTTCTTTCCCATCACTGATTTGAAATTGTCCCTTCAAGCATCCTCAACTCAACATTTTGTGAACAAATTTTGTGCATTTTGCACTTAGTTGTGAATAATCCTATCAAAAACCAAAAATATGGCATAAAATGTTTAAAATGAAGAGCATACAATTGATTTTTGGAGTATAGATGTATAATTATTTCTTTGATGTTGTGGTATGGTTATTGAGCTGCTTTTTCCCATCATTAATTTAAAACCCCTTCATAAATATGATCTGGTTTGGATTATTATATTATTTTGCATCTATCTTGATGCTTTACGGGTAAAAAAATTGGAGGAATCAACTTGTAGATCCATTTTAGCAGTTGGTCCCAATTTGGAAATTTGGGTCCAAAAAACCTTTTGAAATATTCTAGATCCATTTTGAGGCATCAAACGCCACATTTTTATAGTCCAAACCTTACTATGGACCAAATAGTTATATTCTAAACACAAAGACCTTTCCAACGGTGCAAGGATTGCTCCAGTTAGAGTTCATATGTGAAAGTTATGCCTCCCACAAGTTAACCTAATGTATTGATCACCATGGTGCGAGTGGATGCCATGTCATCCCCCATTGCTTAAATGTGTGGGGATAGCCACATATTTGATTTTCTAGAACATTCTAGAAGATCCAAACCTAATCACTAATTGAGGGTTGATGAAGTCAAAACCCTAACCCTAGACGAATATCGACCTATGTTAAATACCAGGCCACTAGGAGGAGAAGGCGTTCCAATCTTTTACATTGTATCTTGTTCCATAGCTGAGAAAAAATTTGAGAGTGGTATTATGTGAGAATAAAAGAGGAGGAGAGATTATGTAGTAGCCATACAGGCCATAGTGTTAAAGGAAACTCCACGGAGAGTGTCTCTTTCTGTGTACTTGCATTTGAAGAAAATAGAGCAAATTGGCCTCACCTTCTAGCTGGGTTTTATCCAGTATTGGGTTTCCCAAGTCATATCTTGTGTTTATTTGTGGATGGTGTGTGATTATTTATTTATGTTCCCTATTTTTCTCATTTAATATATTTCATAAATTTTAAGCAGAAAACCAATAAATAAAGAATCTGAGATCTAAAGGAAATTAACCTTCACAGTAAAGATTTCAATATTTTATTAGATCTATTGTGATGAACTGTAAAGTGGAATATCCATGACAGTTTATGGATCGTATTGGTATCCGAACAAGTTTTCTTGTGGTATTTGTGGAAAGTTGCAAGAATCCAAGAATTAGTTTAAAAAGAAAGTCGCGGAACTCTATCCATGGTCGATGAGTTTGTTCATAACAACCCTCGAGATCCAACAGAGGAGAGATTTATGAGGTTGGAAGAGTAAGTCGCTGGCATATCTCACAATATGTCCCTCCTCATGGTGGAACTAGTAAGAAATCTCAGACCGTTCGAAGAAGTTGGAGGCTCAAACTCATATATTGGATCATATGGGAAATCAGGAGATAACAAAGACCCGGATAAGGAGTCACAGAAAGAACCCAAGAAAGAGAAGTCAAATTTCAATTCCATAAATCCTCCATATTGTTTATTCAAGATGGAAGTTAAAGTGGACATAAAGCCATACGAAGGTAAGATCGATGCATTAAAATTGAATCATTGGTTGCAAAAACTAGAAGTTTATTTCAACATTCACCATATAGATGAAGAACAAAATATATCTTTTGTCAGATTGAAGTTAGAGGGCCATGATTTAACTTGGTGGGAAATCCATACATAAACACTTAAGCTGGAGGGTGAATTTCCAATAACTAAGTGGGAGGATTTTAAAACACTCATTAAATCCTAGTTTATCTTATTGGGTATGTATAGGACCAATGGATCTATTGGCATGATTACTTCAAGCAAAGGTAAGGGAAGAGTGTACAGGAGTACACCACTGAGTTTAGAACGAAGGCCATCATGTTGGGTATCTCTCCCAAGAATCTAGATGTACTCCTCAAGTATCTGGGGGGTCTACATAGTCATTTTTGAAAGAAAATGATTCTTTTCAAGACAAGGATAGTGGACAAGGCATGTGTATATGCACAATATATAGAAAACATAGGCCACAAGAAGGGGAAGGAAAGTAGTTCCAAGCAAAAAGAGCACCAGGAAGCTTCCAAAGAGGGGAATAAGAAGTGGAAAGGGGGAAAGGATAAGAATATGACAACCACTACATATCAGTGCAAGGATCCCAACAACCATTGCAACCATTGCAATATTTATGGTCACGCTGAGGAAAAGTGTTGAAACTACATCCATAATTGAACCCAAAAAACTGCAATAAGGAAACAAAGAAAAATAATCTTCTAGCCATGGATTTGAGAAATCAAGTTGAAAGAAGCTCTGATGTGGATGAGAATATTGTCTACACATCAATGTAGAAGAAGGTGAATTTGAGTATAGTTCATCACTAGGAAGAGAAGGAGATGACCAAACTCTTCCACATTAATATCCTTGAGTTCAAGAAGACCAAGATAAATGCTTTGTTCGAATCTAGTTCATAGGATAATATCATAGCAATGAATCTGGATAGCAAGATTGGATTGGAGGTTCACAATCATCCTAGCCCATATCCATTGGGAACGGTAAAAAAGATGAAATATCAAGGTAATGAAGCAGTGTAATATTAAATTTGCATTGAGTGTTGATTTTATTGATGAAGTGGAATTGGACATAGTACCCCTTGACGTATGTGGAGTAGTGTTTAGAAACCCCTACATGTATATGAGGGATGCAATATTCATGCGGAGAGCCAAGTAGTACCAACTGATCAAGGATGGGAAGTCCTACATCATTAACGTGCATAAAGGAAAGTCAAAGATCCCACTGGTAAGTGCCAATCAAGCCAATAAATTGATTAGTTCCAGTAAGAAATATGTTAGTTCGGTGGAGGGGAGCTCAATATATATCACGCAAAGATGGAGGCCATCATGAAATGGTTAGTTCCTACAATTGTCACTGAAGTTAGGACTTTTGGGGGGGAACCATAGTACTTGTGGAAGTTCATAGCTTCATTTTTAGCAGTATTTCACAACTCCACACCATAACAACGAGTGGTAAGAGTTTCCATTGGGAGAAGGATTGATAGGAGGATTTCGATGATCTGAAAAGAAATATTAGTCAAGCACCAATGATTGCATTACCAAACTTGGAAACACCTTTCTAAATGGAGATAGATGCAAGTGGGTGCCATCAAAGAAATTTTGATGCAAGGAGGAAGGCATGTATGCTATCATTTTGAAATATTTCATGGGGAAGTTATCAACTGCCCTACCTATGACAAGGAACCCTATTCCCTAGTTCAAGTTGTCAAGAAGTGGAAGCACTATCTTATGGGAAAGGAGACCATCATCCATACATATCACTAGTCGCTACATTATTTGCAGGCCCATAGTAAGTTACAACAAACTAGACATTACAAGTGGATGGGGGTTTACAACAATTTCATCTAGTCATCAAGTATAAGAAGGGAAACAAAAACAAGTTGGAATACATGCTTTCAATGCCACCCACAACCAATATTATAGCTTTGAGAACTCTGATGCACATGAAGCCTTTTACCCATGATGCATATAGAGAGGCATACATAGAAGATGAGGACCTCAATGAGGTGTTTCAACATTTATAGGGACAAACTCATATAGAATAAGGTGACGGAAAGGATGAATATCATTTCTAGAATGGGTTACTCTAAAATCTCGACAAGATCTATGTTCCTAAAGGTGAATAGATGCATATTATTAGAGAGGCTCACACCTCCAAGGTTGCAAAACATTTTTGTGTTGGGAAGAGAGTTGCCAACTTACATAGATATTTGTACTGGCCCAGATTGAAATAAGATGTAGCATGGTATATTAGAGGATGTATACTTTGTTTTACTATCAATCCTAGTAACATGAAGCAAGGTCTATACCATCTCTTACCTATACCCACTAGACCTTGGGAAAGCATTTCCATAGATTTTGTGGGAGGTTTGCCAACAACTAGGAAGGGACATGAATATCTATTTGGGGTATTTGATAGGTTCAACAAGATGTGCATTCTCATGCCCTGTAAAAATACCATCAAAGGACAAGAAGAAACAAGCATGTTCTTTGAACGGGTCTAGGTGCACTTTGGGATACCAAGGAGAATCATCTCAGATAGGGATACCAAATTTCTCGGTACATTTTGGACTACACTATGAGAGAAAAAGGACACTAAGTTGAAGAGATCTATAGCATTCCATCCATAGACAGAAGGGAAAATAGAATTCATCAATAGGAATTTGGTGCAACTTGTGAAGGGGTTATAATCATAAGCATATGAAGTGTTGGAATGAAAATACGACGTACATACAATATTCTTATAAAAAAGTGGTCCACAGTTCTACTGGTAAGTCCCCTTTTGAAACTTGTTTTGAGTATTTGTAGCCTTCGCCCTTGGATGTTGTTTATGGAAAACAAGGAGGAGTGATGAAGATACCATGGGGGAAGCATTAAAAGTAGAGAAGTTTGTCAAAATATTAGGCAGATCCATTTGTAAGTACATGAGACATTGAAGAGGTTACATGAAAGGTACAAGGCATGACATGATGAACACAGAACAACAAAATCATTCAAGGTGGGAGATAGAGTTTAGTTACAACTAAACAAGGAAAGACTACAAGATCTTGGTAAGAATATCAAGGCTCTGTAGTATGGCATTTTCAAGATATTTGAGAAGGTGGGAGATCATTCCTATAAACTCATTATACCCCCATACATGCACATTTACTCATTATTGAATGTGGATAATCTCAAACTCTACGAGCCTTTGATGTTGGATTAGGAGGAGGAGAATGTCTTACCTTCCATGGAGTACTTAGCAACAGATGCTCAGGAAAATTTCGTAGATGACACAATTTTGCAGAAGTGGTTCAGAACTATAAGGCATGGGTAACATGACCTTTGAAAAATTGGGTTGAAAGGACAACTTCCAGGAAAAGCAAAGTGGTACTCAAGGGAGAAGGTAGAGGAAACATTTACTCACCTCATTTAGTAAAGACTTTGGGGATCAAAGGCCTCACTAAATGGGGAGGTATGATCCATATGGGATAATTATATTATTTTTCATTTATCTCGATGCTTTATGGGTGAAAAATTTGGAGGAAATAACTTGCAGAGCCATTTTAGCGTTTGGTCCCAATTTCGAAATTTGGGTCCAAAAAATCATTTGAAATATCCCTGGGCCATTTTTAGGCATCAAACGACATGTTTTATGGTCCAAACCTTACTATAGACTAAGTGGCTATATTCTACACACCAAGACCTTTCCAACAGTGCAAGGATCTCCTTAATCAAAGTTCGTATGGGAAAGTTATGCCTCCCTCAAGTTGACCTATTGTATTGGTCACCATTGTGTGAGTGGATACCACATCATCCTCCTTTACTTAAACGTGTGGGGCTAGCCACATAGTGTATTTTCTAGAAAATGATGGAAGATCCAAACTTGATCATTAATTGAGGGTTGAGGAAGTCAATACCCTAACCCTAGAAGACTATCAGGATATGTTAAATATCCGACCACTAGGAGGAGAAGGGGTTCCATTATTTTTCATTGTATCTTGTTCCATAGCTAAGAAACACATCTGAGAATAGTATTATATGAGCATAAAAGAGGAGGAGAGATTATGTAGCATCCATACAAGCCAAAATTTCAAAGGAATCTCCATAGAGAGTGCCTCTTTCTTTGTACTTGCATTTGAAGAAAAGAGAGCAGAGTGGCCTCGCCCTCTAGCTGGGTTTTATCTCGTATTGGGTTTCCTAGGTCATATCCGGTGTTTATTCATGGATGGTTTGTGAGTATTCATTTATGTTCTTTTTTTTTATAATTTCAACTATTTCATAAATTTTAAGCAAAAAACCAGTAATTAAAGAATCTAATATCTAAAGGAAATTAACCTTCACAATAAATATTTCAATATTTTATTAGATCTATTGTGACGAATTTTCCTATGGAAAATCCATGACCATTTATAAATCAATTGTTGACTTTATGGTTGACACCTCTTTCGGGACTCGTGACATGGTTTAACAACCTCCCGTGGATTCGTTAACTCTGGTGGTTGTATCAGAAACTAACATGTTGACCTTTTGGTTTAATGACAAACATGTGCCAACAATTAGTATCAGAGTGAAAGGTCGCGGGTTCAGGTCATCTCTTTTGGTGTCAAGTACCTCAGCTGGTGCTAAGGGGGAGACTTTTGAATTGGTGGTCAACACCTCCTTCATGGATCGTGACATGGTTTGTCAACCTCCCATGGATCTGTTAATTCTGGCGATTGTATTGAAACTAATAGGTCAGACTTTTGGTTTAGCGACAAACATGGGCCAACATCAACATCAATCAACTCAACATTTTTCCAAATTCTCAACATTATGCATTCAATTGTGCATAATCAAATTAAAACCCACAAATCTAGTATAACAATGTTTAAAGGGTATGTGTTTAATGTGGTTTGCTTGCAAGATTCACAATTTCAATTTCCATAATGATATTTATAACCCATATTCAACATATATGTATTGATATCAAAGGTTGATAAGCCTAATCTTGATTTCTGTCTCACATGCAGCATATAATCCTTGATATAGCCTTCATATCAAAATTTGGTAAGCTTGTATCTTATTGAGTACCTTGACTTGTACAAGATTGGCATTAAAAATAGAACGTAACATATGCATCTTATAAGCCTGGTATAGTCTTAATATCAAAGGGTGATATGTTTTTCTCCTATTGAGTACCTTGGCTTGTACAAGATCGAATTTAAAAATATAATATGTATTCTAGTGGGAGTTTCATGTTTTTTATTTGATGGAGAAATTCCTTCCACTTTTAACATTGGTCTAATGCCAAGGGTGCATGATTGAGGCATAGCAATTATGCATAATCCATTTTAATCATAAATATCAATGTGTTTGAAATGGATAAGAAAAGTCCTTATCATGTTTTTTTCTCCTTATCATGCTTTTTTTTAACAAGCATAAAAATGTGATATTTTAATTGAAATTGAAGTAACATATTTCGTATATTTTTTATTTTAAAATATTGAGTATTATTTCAAGAGTGTGAAAGTCACTGCTATAAAAACAAGAAAACAAACAGATTATTATGATCTAAAAGAAACAACCATAACACCAATAGGAATATAATGCTCTAGATATGAGCTCGTGGGAAAGTGCTCCAAAGAGCCTATCATCGGGGCAATGAGAGAGGAGGCTTACTCATTATCATTCCTCTATTGACAATCATTGCTTAGAATCAAAGTTGCATATTTGAATTTTGAATGTTTCATCAAAATGTGCAATATTTGTCCTCTATTTTCTTAATATCTTCCTTATTTTGTACATTTCTTAGTAAGAACAGGGGATTCACTTAGTGAACCTATGAAATAACACACATTTTTGTGAAATATTAAAGAATACCCCTGATTTCACTAGATACTGGAAAATACCTCTCAAAACCATTTTGTTGAACCCCCCTCCCAATACATCTATCCAAATAAAAAAATACTTGTTTTTACTAGATATCATAGGTACCCATTTTTTTTCGTGGCATTTTTAATACCCCTTTTTTATTTCTATCCCTAATACTTAGACACGACAAAACTCTTATAAGCAATAAAATCACAAAAATAACCCAAAAATAAGCAAACAAGTGCATTGACATCCCAACATAGGGATATGTCACTATAGTGAGATAGCTTTGGGTTCAAGGGATTAGTGTCATACTACATTCACCCATCTCTTCAATATAATACATGATCATGCATTCACTAAGGAAGGGTTTTATGTATATGGATATTTATTTGTAGACC
>JASDQU010686512.1:22999-35524 GCA_032191745.1 Picea mariana
TTGCATTTATGTGCATAGATGTTATATAAAAAATGATGTATTGTAGAACAAATTGAACATATAAAATTGGCAAGCATATATTTGTTCTTTGAATTTCCATATGAACAAGGCCATATAAATGGTGGTCTATTTGTATTTTATTTGTTGTGCTACATTTTGATATAGGTGTATGCATATGGTATGCTAACATGATGAAACGTTTAACTGAATTGCATTTGATGAATGGATCATTGTAGAAATTTGATATTATGCAATATTAATATGTTGTCCCACATTTCACTTCAAACCATTGTAAAGAATACAAACCGCATTAACATAAGTGCACTTGTTTCTTCACTAGACATATATAAGGGAAAATAGTATCTTGTGTTGAATCAAAGAAATGATTAGAAATAAGCCTATGCTAGAGGAAGACACAATCATCACACTAGATTCAGATAATTTTATTGCCAGCCACTACTTGTTTATTTCATCTTGTATATGTTGCCAAAATGGTGCAAAATAACTATTTTGCATTTCTGAAATCAAATGAATCTAGTGACAACTAATGTCTATTTTTTGAGGATTTTCCAATTGTATATAATCAAAATTTGTTATTATACATTTCTCTCTCCTTCAACTAGGTATTATGTGTTGTAAATTTTATGCTCCAACAGTATTATATAGTTCCACTATAGAAAAAATGTTATTAATAAAAGATTTTATTTTGTTTTTTATGTGTTCTCTAGGTATTTCTATTAGTCTCATGTGGTGAACAATTTCATTCTAGAAGTATTATATGAAGAAGGATAGCTCCACTAAATCCCCTATAATACACAAGATGCAAGTTATGAGTGAGAAAATGTATCATCTCAGATAGGTCCCTTGTCATTACAAGGATGCAAGTACTTGTGCCTGGAGATAGTTGTAGACATAATTAAAATACCCTTTCTTAGGAGATTAGTGATTTGAACATGGAAGGCCCATTTCCACCATGTTTATCCATAAAAAACTATCAAGGAAAATGGTAGTCAAAATCAAGCCTTGTCTTTGAAGTTTTCAAATACTCAAGGGTTTTTCAAACTTAGCCAAAGTTCCTTGTCTTTTTTATCCCTTTGTGAATGTTTCAAATATTTCCCTTTCTCGTCCTTATTCAAACTTTGCTTCCTCCCAATTCCCAAGTCAGTTCCTCATTAACTTTGCTTCCTCCCTAATTTCAAAATCAAGCCTAATCTCCCAATTGAGCAACTTCCTCCTTTTCCATCTAAACTCCACCTTTCACCTAGATTTTGAACCTTTTCCTTTGGACTCCTTCTTATCTCCCAATTTTGATATTGGGCCTAATCCCCTGGTGAGGCCCTCATTCTATTCACTCATTCCCTTATTTCATGGCGGGGCTAAATTTTTCAATCTAGCCCATTTTTAGTACCCTAGTTTGAATGTGTTTGAATATGTTATTTCCCCCATCCCTTTTTTTTGAGTATTTTATATTTTGAAAGTATTTCCCTTGCTCGAACTTAGCCCCAATATACCAATAGGTCTCAATTTTGTGGCCCCTTTCAAGCCTTCTAAAAGGGGATGCAAAGTCATATATAAATGTTGGCACTTCAAAGAAACATGCAACCTTGTTTATTGTAAGAAATACCTAATGAAGAGAAGACACCTAGTAAGATAATCAACCAACAATCAAGGAATCACCACCTAGGAAACAATAATTGTTTTTAGTTGGAAATCGCACATGTGCCCTAATTTTATGGTATTAAGAAAGAGTGGAAACCAAAAAGTAGAAATGAATCCCTAAGTCAAAGAAATCAATTAGGAAGTGGCAAGAAAATGAAGGGCTCTCATTGGTTCCCCAAAAGATACCTTTATAAACAAATTATGGGTACATTTTTCTTGAATAGTGTATAAGAGAGATGTTTTTCTCTCTTACAGAGGAGTTTTTTCTTATCAAAGATTAACTTTTAAACAGTTAAAGGAGGTGAAACAAAAGCAAGAAGCCAAAAAAACCCAAATATCTACCTAGGACATCACTATTTTTGTAGCAACAAGTGATATTATTCTACTTCTACTTCTCTTCTCGTTCATTATCATTCTAATTGTAAGCATTATCTCAATAATAGACTTTGGAAAGGGAAGCATTAAGTCCCAAGATAGTGATTTTGTAATCTCAATCCCTAGTGTATTTGTTGTATAAATGAAATGGTCGTTTTAGATATGAGACTTTATAGTCCCCAACATTGGAGCTACTATTTTATAAATGAACCGTTAGGTTTATTATGAAATTAGGACCGAGGTTTTTTCCACACGTAAATAATAAATTCAAGTAGGTTATGATATTTTTCCCCTTAATTCTTTGTCTCATGTGGTGTTGAATAAACCGATGGATCTATGCTTTTATTGCCCATTTGGTTTTATGTCTGATAAATATGTGTTAGGAAAACAATTTTGCTTCCCCTACAACATATATTTGTTCTTTTTTTCTAATTTATTTTCTAACCATGGCTAAACTATGGTATCTATGGATTAGAAGATCATTCCTATTGTTCAAACCTACTAAACCCCATTGTTGGTTGGATTTCTGATCACCTCCAAAATACAATTAAACATCCTTTGATTTTGCTTTAAATCAATGGTAGAGATTGAATCCCCACTTTTCTTTTTTATAAATCTAGTTCAATCTCCATCTATTTAAATAGGTTTTTTTTAGGTGATGGGAAACAACTATTACCTTAGGAAATATTGAGGATAACCCCTCTTGGCCCAAGAGATGAATCAAAGGCATAAAGTGGCACATGAAGGTGTATCTTGCACACGATGCCATGGTATTTTTCCCCTTTGTGAGAGACAAGAGACAACCTAGGGAAAAACATAGGGACTAGCACCATTGTTGGGGAGAGGGTTATCCTTGGGATATAATGACAAATCTATTGGCGAATCCAGTGTTAATCTATTGATTGGGTTTTTAACTGAGTGGATAATGATACCCAATATCTTGTATTATCATTTTTTTGTAGCTTGTTGGAAATTTACTAGTGACTCCACTAGGGAATGAAGCTTTATTCCCATCATTAATTATCTATTACTTGTCGTGAGAATGTAGTGACTCTAAAGGAAAAATTATCTCACCCAAAGACTCCACATCCATGTGACAACATTGTATCAAGATCAAATAAATGGATATCCTTTCAACATCCATATGTTTATTGACACCATTTGTTCAATTTGACTTTCAAATCCTATCTTTCTTATTTTGTTAAATATGATTCTTAAAATCCTTCTCGTGTCTTTGATTAAAAATCTTGGAAAATATCGTTATTATAACTACATTTTCACTTAAATATAAACTCTGTTAATATTGCTTAAGACAGGATGTCATGTATAAGTTTTTTTGGCCCTATGCCCTTATGATTAAAGACCCCTAATTCTAAAAAACATGAATTATCCTTTGCATTAGTTGACATCATGTCCAACACTCAACCTATCCATTTCAATCCTGGGTTAGATACAGGATATCAACCCCTAATATTGCCTATAACCCTTCAACTTTTACCTAATGGATATCTAAAAACCTTCCAAATTTCAATGGAAGTGACTCTACAAGTGACAATGAACATATCACGACATTAACATTTCACTAATAGCCTCCTTGTTGAGCACGAAGTTGTTTTCATATGTTTCTTTCTACATTCCTTGGAAAGGGATGATAGATCCTTGTCTAGGAACTTGACAACCAACTCCATATCCACGTAGGAGTAGCAACATGATTGCTTCATACATACATGAGAAAAGAGGAAGGATCGTGTTATGTAAATATATATTCATAATAAATTAGAAGTAATAAGCATAACAATATAATACATTTATAAATAATAAAGAGAGTAATAATAAACAACCATGAATTAAAGGTCATGACTATTCAAATTGGCACCAATCAAGTTTATATTTATATGTAAACCCATTCAATGTAAAAGGGTGTCAAGCATTATTCAAGTAAAATTGGTTGTATAAGGAGATGACCCTCTCAAAGTGGTCAAGGATATTGCTCCCTTGAAGTGGCATAATTCTCTTATCAGTACAATTATTGCATTTAATCGATGTATATTCCTGTTATTTTGGATATTTTACTCAATATTGGTTATCGGGATCATAAATTTAGTATCAGAGCTTTCAATTTTCGGTATCAGCTCCGCTAGAAAAAAAAATTGTTTTAAATTTACTAACCAAGTTTTACAATAAAAAAATTGACTACACTCTGCCAACCAATGAACCACAACCATTGTTTTTTGATATATCATGGATATGAGTTATGAAAAATTAAGGAATAAACTCATTAATACTCTTAATAGAGTATTTGGAAAGTACATATATAAGGAACATAATAAAAATGAACTTATTTTGGAAGAAGAACCACCAGATCCCAAGGCCTCAAACAATTGCCTTGAAAAGAGAGAAGAAGAAAAACAGGGGATTAAGAGAGACATGTGAAATTTAATGGAAAAAAAAAATTCCTTGGTCTCTTGGCCATCTCTTCAAGAAGAATGAAACTTAAAAAAAAAAAAGAGAGCCACACCCCCATATGTATACTTTCACAAAAGAAGCAGTGCATGAGAATAATTATGGACGAATGATGGTTGTTGATGCTAACAATTTCCATGATAAAGGAAGAGATACAGGCAAAGGAAAATGACATCATAAAGGTAGAGGTAGAGGAAAGCATAATGATTGTGGCATTGGCATCATGATGAAATCCACTAGGTAGAGGCGGGGGTAGAGGCATTGAAGGCATTAGTTTTTATTCTTCTTGGGATGATATTCATAATTGATATGGATTGTATAATTATATTATTTTTCATCTATCTCGATGCTTTTAGAGTGGAAAAAATTAGAGGAATCAACTTGTAAGGTCATTTTAGTGGCAGGTCCTAGTTTGGAAAATTGGGGTCCAGAACCTTCCGGAGCCATTTTGAGGTATTAAATGTAATTTTTTGGGGTGATGGTGTTTTAAACTTGTGCACACCCCCTTGATGTTGTTATACACTCTGATACCTTTCTAACAGTACATATTGTGCGTCAATCGAAGTTTGTATGCAAAAGTTATGCCTCCCTCAAGTTGACATATCGTGTCAACCACCATGATACGAGAGGATACCACATCATCCCCAATTACTCATGCATATGGGTCTAGCCACGTATGTAATTTCAAGAAGATTCTAGAAGGTCCAAAACCCTATCACAATTGAGGGTTGAGGAAGCAAAAAAAATACCCTTAGATGGCTATCGGGCTATGTTAAATACCGGGCCACTAGGAGGAGAAGGAGTTCCATTCTTTTGCATTGTATCTTGTTCCATAGCTCAGAAAAAAAATATGAGAGTGGTATTTTGTGAGCATAAAATAGGAGGAGATATTCTACATCAGCCATATAGGCCATAGTTCAAAGGGAAACTCTATTGAGAGTGCCTCTTTCTTTGTACTTGCATCATTTCTATACCAGAGAAAATAGAGTAGAGCGACCTCACCTTCTAGTCGGGTTTTCTCCCATATTGGGTTTCCCAAGTCATATCTTGTGTTTATTTTTGGATAGTTTGATTGTATTTTAGTGTTCTCTATTTTCCTCATTTTACCTATTTCATGCATAAGAAGAAAATTAGTAACTAAATATTCTGGAGATCTAAAGGGAAAATAACCTTAATAGTAAAGATTTCAGTATTTTATTAGATCTATTGTGATGAACTGTTCCAATGGAATATCCACAATCGTTTACAAATCAATAATCCAATGGAAACAGAACCAATAGAGGTGGAGGTGGAGGAGGAGGTTATGATTGAGGAACCAATTTATAGTTGCAAGGTTAATGAGCTTTGTATAGGAACCATGGGCAACACTCTAACCATTAAAGTCCACAATTCCACTCATATTTCCACTCTCACTCTTCTTGTAGTTGAATTCCTTGTGGGTGATGATAGCATTGTTAGTATATTTACTACTAAATGCTCCCAAGTGCATCTATTGAAGCCAAGAATGATTTCGATTCAACAAAACACTGGGATTACACTATTTAGGGGTTCGATGTGAATTGTAGTGCGCAAGTGGCCACTTAGTATGGGAAGTACAAATGATGAATAGTTGTATTAAAATTTGGATTACATTTCCTAGTCAAATCCCATTGCTTTTCCTTCCACCCACATTATAAATTTAGCTTGTATTCTCTATAACTTTATTGTAGGAAAATTTAATGAAGACAATCCTCCTTTTCTTATCTGAATGCAACAAAGATTGGTGACTGGGCTTGTTAAGATTCTTATTTATATGTGGCCATTTTTAATAGTGATGATTGTTTGGGGATTATGGAGGATGCTTGTGAAGCTCTCCTCATGGCATTGTTTCTCCTCAATCATCTCTTCAATGGTCCCAAAGATTTTTAAGAAACATTATTTTGTTTTAGTATTCAAATGAATCTCTTGACATACATCCATGAAGTGATCACAATGGGAGTTGAAAAATAGAGTTTGCATTGGATTCATCTCTCTGTAAATCGTTGGCCACTTGTCTTGGACATTTCATAAATATATTCTACAAAATAAGTATAATTAAGATCAGAGATATAATCCATCAAGAGAAATAATGAACAACTTTGTGTGTTTGTTCGATGATAAAAAAAAACAAATTGAGAATATTTCATCATATCTACTTGATTGTAATGAACAAGGATTTTCCATCCTAATTTTTTCATTCATAGATGATAATAATTTCTATATGGTGTTGAGACAATGTGTATGTATAATCAGGACAAATTAAAAAACAACACACCATATCAAAAATCTACAAAATTGTAGCAGACACCAATTTATTTTTAATCTCTATTCATACAACACCGGCTCACTCAATTCATCTACAACATCTTTCAACAAAGTAGGATGAAAATGTTCACACTCATATGTTCAATTTCGGTTGATCTTAGAGATTTATGAGATAACAATATGATCCTGTAAGATGAATAAAATGATAAGGCAAAGTAGGAAGTCAAGAATGTTGATGATGATATGGATGATGTAGAAACTCTTAACTATGATGAGTGGGACAATGTTTCAAAGCTACAAAATAACCAACTTTATCTAGATATAATGTAGAAGGTTGGAAAATCCTTGCAAAGTGGGTTTGAGATTATTAGAAATGGGATAGTATTGGAGGATGATCTAGAGGATCTATTGATTGTAATTCCTTATTAGTTGAAATTGAGAATGAAATTGTTATCAATGACAAATTCATTTGTGACAAATATAGGTTGAAATTTCATGAGATAGAATCTCTTGTATACAATCCACTTGAGTATACTCGAGTTTTAAAGAAAATTGGAAATAATATTGATTTAACTTTGGTTGATCTTGAGGGTCTTTTACCTTCAACAATAAATATGGTTGTTTCTGTCACTGCATATACTACTAGTGGGAAGCCTCTATCAGAAGAAAACTTACAAAATACTTTAGATGTGTGTGATAGAGTGTTTGCTCTTGATGTAATAAATAAAGAAAAAGTCCAAAAATAAAAATATACCTAGTTTATTTTGATATTTAAAAATATTGACAACGCATTAACTCTAGAAGTATGAGAATACTGGACATCATGAAGGTTAGAAGTGGAAGAGTAGAATGTGATTTTTACTACTTACAATATTCAACACAAAGGGATATATTAGATTTATTTGATATTTTCATGCCAAAATATGATACAGTAGACGGTGGAGGAAAATCAATAAAACTACCCTCCTCTCTATATATCAAGACCAAAAATAATAATAGAGTTACTAAATATCATGAGGGAAAAAGTGAAATCGAGGTCTTGGAGCTGGGTATTATCTTGTTGAAGAATTGGTTCAGTTGAAATATAACCTTCTAAGAGTGGTTAAGGAGGTTTTCCCCTTGAAGTGGAATAATTCTCTTATTAATACAATTATTACATTTGGTTGGTGTGATTCCTATTATTTGGGATATTTTAGTCGTTCTTAGCTATTAGGATCCTAACAAATCGTTTCCAACTTTTAACAAGATTTAATTATTTAATGAAGGATGAGCTTAAAAGTGTAACAACATTCGATTTATGCTTTCATAAGTCTTGTATGAAATTCCAAAGAGTCAAGGGCCTTTAAGGTTGTTTCCATGTTATTTTACATTGTTTCTCATGATTCTCATCTCATTATTTCCTAGAGAGAGGCATTCTCCATATTTAGATGATATGTTTGAGGATACTTTAGAGATGGAAAATAATATGGCAGTTTCTAACAATGGGCTTATTGCTTCTCACTCCCAATCTCTTTAGAAGAATGAAGGTGGCCAATGATACAATGCTACATTATGTATTTCTAATCATATGGGTTCTTGTTCATGAGAAATATTTCTAGAGTTGCCACAATTTAATGAGGATGAAAGAAAAACATTGAGATTTCCCTTAAAGATGAAAAATCAACTAATAAAGGAATATGTTACAAATATTAGACATATAGGTAAAAAAGTGTTAGTTTACCAGGCCATTATCTCTTGATGAAGCAAGGATTTCATGAATTCTAAGGATCACCTTCAACCTAAAACTCTTCTTGAGCTAGCATGCCATGTAAATGTTGTTGAACAACCTTATGTGAAAATGAATAGTATTATTTTGGGTTTAATGAATTATAAAATAGAGCTTTTCATATCTATCTTTCTAAAGGAGGTGAAAGAGAATTATGATGAAGATTCCAAGCAATGCATGAAATCAAATTTTGGGACCCATTTTAGCAACAAGCCTGTGTTAGTTGAGTTTGTGAATGAGATGGTTTCTCATGAATTTCAAGGGAAACATGAGAAACAAAATGTCAAAATTGTTGATGATGGGTTAGCCTCATCTACTTGGGAAAGTACTTGGAAACAATATTATGAAAGCAAAGCAGATGGTGATTTGTAGCTCATAGTTCATGAAAATCATGACTTTTTAATCAATCTCTTTCCCTTCCAAAAGATATTTTTATTAATGAAAGAGCATTAGATTCTAGTGTTGATATAGAGGTTTCTAACCAACAAGGAAATGATTCCCAGTGCGACCAAAAATATGAACATGATGAAGACAATGATTAGTGATCCATGCTAAATGTGAATGCATATTTATTTTCTCTCAATCACAATGAGGAAAACTTTCTCAAAAATTTTCATCTTAATCATGAAGGAGGAAGGGACATTCAACATCATCAAGAAGATTTTCAAGGTATCCATAACAATGAGGATTTTCATGGCAACCATAATAATGAAGAATAAAAAGACAACTATGATAAAAAAAAGGGTATTTCCCAAAATATGAAGTTGGATATGAAGCACAAATTTCACAATGATTAGAACAACTAAGCTTGAAATTTGATGGTAGCCTTGATAATAATGGTGACATTAAGAATAGAGGCGATGAATTTACATTTGAGTAGCCAATGAAAAGTGTAGGTTTAACATTCAATGAAAAATCTAATTTGTTTCCTACACTTCCTTCAATGTCTAAAGGCCATGAAAAAATTATTCTTCATAAATTCCTAGTTGCAACATGGATATAGTATACTTTTCATAAAATAGAGCAAAAAAGAAGACATTGAAAATAGGTAACTCATTCATTGTTTCCCTCTGTTTGCACTCATTTCCATTATGCTTTCAATGTCGACCATTGTTGTTTTGATATTGTTTGTGTTTGATGGAGTGCTTTTCCCTCTTAGGAACATCTTATGTTCATTGAGGATTTTTTTTCTTTCCCTTTTACTTCCCAAATCCCAATGACATCTACCATTCTATCATCCATATGCATGAACAAGTCTCATAGGCTTATCAAATGACATACATGGTTCTATTGGTGATGTCATGTCACCTAATGGGCCCACTTTCCAGATAGGTTAAGTAGATAAGTTTTTGTATTTCTTAATCAATTACCTAAATTTTACTTTCAACCTTTTAGTATTTAGTTTTTTTTTCCAACATTATTTCTAGAAATATCTTCCGTTATCCAAAAGTAGGGTTTGAGAAGAAGAAAAGTGTTGACAACATAACCCAATTTTTTACTTCATAACCCAATTTTTTACTCCATGGCCTAATGGATTAAGGAATTGTTCTAATCACCCTAGAGTCTGGTTCTTGGCACCTCACATGGTTGATCCATTATATAGAAGAATCCCAAAAAGGTTTCATAGAAAATTGTAGTTGAAATAAATCCTTGTCTTTAAAGTTTTCAAATACTCAAGGGTTTTTCAAACTTAGCCAAAGTTCATTATCTTTTTGAACCCTTTATGAATGTATGAAATATTTGTCTTTCTCTTCCTTGTTTGAACTCTAATTCCTCTTGATTCTCAAATCAAACCTAATTTCCAAATTGGGCCCTCCTTAAATTGCTTGAAATTCACCTTTGGAGTATTCCTATATTGGTCCCAATCTCCAAGTTGGGCCCTTATTCACTTATTTGAACTTTGAATTTGTCTCAATACTTGTATTGGGATTTCTTCCCAACTCAAGCCCTCATTAACTTTTCTTCCTCCCCAATTTTGAAATAAGACCCAATCTTAATCGAGCCCCTTCCTCCTTAGTCATTAAACCTATACCTTTCATTACTTTCAACCTTTACCTTTGAAAGTCTTATGGGCACTTGATTTCAAGGTTGGGCCCAATCCTCTTATCAGGCCCTTGTTCTATTTTTTCATTCCTTCATTTGATAATCAAGACAGATTCCTCAATCAATCACATTATCACCCTAGTTTCAATGTGTTTGAATATGTTATTCCCCCCACCTCCATTTTTTTGAATAGCTACCCATTTCGATTATATTTTTCTTATTCAAACTTGGCCCCAAAATACCAATTAGCCCCTATTTTGTAATCTAGACCCCCTTTCAAACCTTCGAAAAGGGGATCTAAAGGCATAGATAAATGTTGGCACTCCAAAGAAACATGTGTCGCTATTTACCATAATAAATATTGAATAAAGAGAAGTCTACACCTAACAAATATACCAATAATCATGGAATCACCACCTAGGAAGCGATAACCATTTTTAGTTAGAACTTGCACATGTGGCCATGATTTAGTGGGAATAAGAGAGAGTGGTAATCCCATAGAAAAAATCAATCCCTAAACCAAAGAAATCATTTAGTAGGTGGTGGGAAAATAAAGGACACTCACTGATTTCCTAAAGATGCCTTTCTAATTGAATTATGGGCTCATTTTTCCGAAACAATGTATAAGATAGATGTTTTTCTCTCTTATAAAGGAGGTTTTTCGATGAGCGATTCATTTTTTACCAACAAAAGGAGACAAAATAGCAACAAGAAGCCATAAAAAAATTGAAGATCTACATAGGATATTACTATTTTTGTAGTAGCAAGTGGCATTCTTCTTCTTCTTCTAATTCTCTTCTCTTTCATTCTCATTCTGATTGTAAGAATTATCTTAGTAATAGACTTTGGAAATGGAAGATATAAGCCCCAATATAGTGATTCAGTAATCCCCAACCCATGGTGCATTTATTTTATAAATGAAATGGTTGTTTCAAATTCGAGACCTTATAGTTCCCAACACTAGAGATAAATTGTTGGATTTATTGTGAAATCAAGACCAAGTTTCTTGGCACTAGTAAATAATACATTCAGATAGGTTATGCTATTTTCCCCCTTGATTCTCTGTCTCATACAATGTTGAATAAATCAATGGATCTATTCTTGCATTTTCGATTTGGTTTTATGTTTGATAAATATGTGTTTGGAAAGTAGCTCTACCTCGTCCTTAGCTCATATTTATTCATTTTTTTGAGTTATTTTCCAAACAAAGCTATATTATGGTACCCATGGTTCATAATATCATTTCTATGGTTGAAACCTATTAACCCTCATTTTTGGTTGGATTTATGATCACCTCTTGAGTACAAATCAACATCATTTTATTTTTCTTTAAAACAATGGTAGAGATTTACTCCTTGCGCCACTTTTCTTTGTTATAAATCTAGTTTGAGCTCCATATGTTTAAACATGTTGTTCTTGGGTGATAGGAAAGAAATGTTTCCTTAGGAAATATTTAGATTACCGCCACTCTAGTCCAAAAACTAGCTCAAATACCAAGAGTGATGTAGGAAGGTGCATCCTCCATACTACGACCTGGAATTTGGCCCCTCTGTGAGAGATATGGGACAACCTGGGGGGACACCATAGAAATTGGCACCATTTCCAGGGAGAGAGTTATCCTTGGGATTTAATGAAAAATCTATCGGCGACTCCATTTTTCATCTATTTACTAAGTTTTTAACCTAGTGAATAATGATACCCAACATATTGTATTATCAAAGATTTGTAGCTTGTTGGAAATTTATTGGCGACTCCATTGGTGAATGAATATATTCCCATTACCCATTCTCCCTCTCTCCCCTCCCCTCCCTTAGGTTCCCTAGGCATCCTATCCAAAATATTAGTATACTTTGGGTTCCTAGGGGAGCGGAGGGTGGGTACGTGGGGGGAGGATAAATTTTCAAGAATAACCCCCCCCCCCCCCCCCCCCCCCCCCC